>JAJEJO010053204.1:0-117759 GCA_020662805.1 Glaucomys volans | reverse complement strand
CTCGTTATAAGAGAAATGCAAATCAAAACCACCTTAAGATTTCATCTTACCCCAATTAGAATGTCTTTTATCAAGAACACAGGCAACAACAGGTGTTGGCGAGGATGTGGGGAAAAGGGTACACTCATACATTGCTGGTGGGAGTGCAAGTTGGTGCAGCCACTCTGGAAAGCAGTGTGGAGATTCCTTAGAAAACTTGGAATGGATCCACCATTTGACCCTGCTATCCCACTCCTTGGCTTATACCCAAAGGACTTAAAATCAGATTGCTTCAGTGATGCAGCCACATCAATGTTCATAGCTGCTCAATTCACAATAGCTAGATTATGGAATCAACCTAGATGCCCTTCAGTAGATGAATGGATAAAGAAACTGTGGTATATATACACAATGGAATATTACTCAGCCATAAAGAAGAATAAAATTATGACATTTGTAGGTAAATGGATGATGTTGGAAACTGTTATGCTAAGTGAGATCAGCCAATCCCAAAAATCCAAAAGCCAAATGGTCTCTCTGATAAATGAATGATGATGCATAATATGGGGGGGGAAAGATGGCAAGAATGGAGGAAAGATAGCTAGCATAGAGGGAAGGGAGGGGTGGGGGTGGGTGGGGGGTAAAATTAATAACAGAGTGTGTGACAGATACCATTGCCCTGTGTACATGCATGAACGCACAGATGGTGTGACTCTACTTTGTGTACAACCAGTGAAACAATAGCTGTACTCCATTTGTGTTCAATGAATCAGTAAGTAAATTAAAAAAATTTAAAAAATTAAAAAATAAAAAAAAAGACTGGGGGTGGATATTCTTAAACTATATTCAAATCATAGTATTAATTGTAATTGTGTTTCAGTGAGAAAAATACTGGATTTTACCATTGTAAAATCTCTTAACATCCAAAGGATTAAAATCTCCTTGTTTTCTAATTGGTTGTTTTATTTGTGTAGAGGAACATGTAGAAATAATGTCGTGGTAGTCATAACATGTTTCCGCAGAGTGCTAAGTTTGAGCACTAGTGAAGATCTTTAGCTTTTCTCCTCTCATTTCATGACAACTCAAGTAGCATTTATATTTTTTTCCTCCAGTTCTTATATGCTATGCCAGGAATGAGAATGATACTTGGAGATATATAGGAATATGTGAAAGTTTTCCTCTGAGAACTTGGGTTTACTGATTGTGATAATTAAAAAGAAAGGAAAAAGCCCATGACCTCTGAAATGATTGCCCTGCACCATTCTGCATGCAACTTTACCATTATACTTTGGACTCCCCATTGTACCAGTGAAGTGCTCTGTGTCTGAGTGCTAGTGAACATGATGTGATTTGAGTCAGGTTTGGCTGCTTTACTTAAGGAACTAATACCTCTGCCTGGCATTTCAGAGGTATTACATTTTTATGGTAGAAAATTTATTGTCTGTAGTCTGTGTTTGTTCCAGTGCATTCTGCTTTGTCAACTCTGAAGACATGAGATGGATATTGTTGCCAAATCTGTTGGAAAAAAGAATGTATACACATTGTCAGTGAGTATCCACTAAAAGCAGTGTCTGTTAAGCTAGAGACTTTTGGCAACTCATTATCCAGAAGTGGCCAAAATCACCATCCATTTTAAAAAAGGGATAGTGTCAACATGTTTGTTTGCATCAACTTGGGAAATTTTACAGTGAGTATTTATTCCTACTGAGGTTAAAAACTGTGACCATCTGAAATATTATTAATTCAGATGAAGATGCATGCTGTATTGCACAGGACAGCATGGGGTCTGCACCTGTAATTACGTGGCCGACGTGCTGTAGCGTTCACAGGTGTAGTTGCCATGGAATTCAGTGCAGATTTGGATATAGAAAAGGTTTGTTTTCATTAACATTTAGAGATATAAGAGAGTACTTTGGATAAATAAATCATAGTGTTGACAAGAATTAACTATTCTACTCATGTTATTAAGCATTTGTTTCTAAAATGTCCCCTAAAAAAGATTAAAGTAGATATAGAAGGAATTATTAATTATCACTTTTTATTATGTGGTTTAAATATGAGGTATCCCTCAGAAGCTTATGTATGAGAAATTACAAGAATGTTCAGAAGTGAAATGATTGTGTTATGAGACCCTTAACCTAACCAGTGCATTAATCCACTTGAATGGATTAGCTGAGTGGTAACTGAAGGCAGTAGGGTCTGCCTGGAGGAAGTGGGTCACTGGGGTGTGCTTTTCTGATTTATATTTTGTCCTTGTTGAGCAGAGCGCTCTCTCTTTTTCTCTCTCTGCTCCCTTGTATTATGTCCTAAGCTGCTTCCCTCACACCATAGTCTCCCCCATGAGGTTCAGCCTCACCTCAAACCCTGAGGAATGGAGTCAACATTCATGGACTGAGAATGCTGAAATTGTGAACTCCAGAATAAACTTTTCCTCTTCTAATTGTTCTTGTCCGGTCTGTGGTCACAGCAGAGGAAACGCTGACTAAAGCATTATGTCTCCTGCCATGTGGATTTTCATCATGGCTTCTTTTGTTAGTGTTAACACAGTTTTTCTATAATTATGAGAGAACACTTGTTTGTATGCTTTTTTCCATTTAATTCATAATATTTTCTAATTTTTCATGTGAAGCCTTCACCAGTCTGAGTTAGAATGAATTTTTATTGTAAACATTATTGAATTTTCAGGTATTTTTCACATGATTTATTGACTTATATTCTATCACGAATATATTACTTATTCTGTAGCAATTCAGTTCATTTAATTTTGAGCATATGCATTTTTGTCCCAATCAAGTCTGTCTTTATTGATGTTCTTTGATTCATAGTAAAAATGTGTAATTCCATTCTTTGAGCTTATCAGTTTCCCTTCATGAAAATGGAATCAAGTCAGGTGAGGATGTTGTTTTTTTTCTTCTATATCTTTGCTGATTTTCTGTTTGGTTGTTCTATCCATGAGTAACTAAAGGATGTTGAAGTCTTCAGTTTTTATACAGGATTTTTTTTTTTCGTTCAGACCTACTCATTTTTTAATTGGCATGTATGAATTGTATATATTAATGAGGTACGGAGTGCTGTTTCAATTCATGCAGCAGGTACTGATAAACCAGGGTAATAAACATTTTCTTCTCCTTATCATTTCTTTACATTTGGAGCCATCAAGTTCCTCTCTTCTAGACTTTCACAAAATATGCAGTCAGTTCTAGTGAACTATAATCACTCCCACTGTGCAATGGAATACTGGAGCTTATTCCTTCTATCCAACCATGTTGGTATATGTTAACCAACCTCATTGTATCCTCTCACCTTCCCAGGTTCTAGTAATCATTATTTTATAGTCAACTCAACTTTTTCTAGCTTTTTGAAATTTTTTCTTAAATGTTGACAGACCTTTATTTTACTCGTTTATTTATATGTGGTGCCAAGAATCGAACCCAGTGCCTCACACATGCTAGGCAAGCACTCTACCACTGAACCACAACCCCAACCCTTTTTTCTAGCTTTTTAATGTGGCAAGAACCTACAGAATTTGTCTTTCTGTGTCTGACTTATTTCATTTAACATTATATCCTCCAGTTCAATCTATTTTGGTGCAAATGACAGGATTTCATTTTTCTTTATGGCTCAATAGTATTTATTATACTTCAGTTGATTTCATTTCTTAATTGTGAATATTACTGCAATAAGTAGGGAAATGCAGATATCCCTTTGTTATATTAATAAACTGATTTTATCTTTGATATATTAATATACTGAGTTGTTTGATGCTATGGTTGATCTATTTTCCACTTTTAAGGAACCTTCATACCATTCTCCATAGTGGCAAAAACTACTTTATATTCCCACCAACCATGTGTAAGAGTTCTTTTGACTCCCCATCTTTAGCAGCAATTGGTGTTTTTTTCATTCTGATAAAAGATAATATTCATCCAAATTGGGGTGAGATAATATCTCATTATAGGTTTGATTTGTATTTCCCTGATAGCTTATGACAGTGTACAATTTTTAATAATGGGTTTCTCTTTGTATGTTTTGCTGCTTTTAGGTATATGTATGTATATTATTGTTATATATTCTTGAAGAATTATTCTCATCATCATATTCCCATTCTCTATAACACTATTGTGAAGTTTACTTTGATACCAATGCAGATATATAAGACTTTGTTTGATTTGTTTGCATATGTCTTTTTCCTTATATTTATTTTTAATCTTTGTCTCTATATTTGAAGGCAGTTTCTTATGTATAACATGCTATTGTTTATAAGTAGCTGACAATTTCCATCTTTGATGCAGGATTTTAGTCCATTTACATTTAAGCAATTATTGATGTACTTTATCTATGAACTGCATCTTATTTTTGCTATTAGCTTATCCATTATAATTTTATGTCAGTTATAGCTCTAGGGTTTATATATATAACTTTATTGGCTCAAAATCTAAATTCAAATCATCCTGTTCCACTTTGTAGAGGCTTATGCAAAAGTCTAAGAAATATACAATAACATAATTTTATTTTATCTATTTTTGGTAAAATCTCATACCTATTATTTCTAGGTATATAAGTAATAGAAATAAAACATTAAATACTCACATATGCGTATGATTTTTCCTTTGGCTAGCCAGTGATCTTTTGACATTTTTTAATTTTTACAATTAAAATGTATATAACATAATTTATATTACATAATTGTATATATATTATAAATTAAATACATATTTAAGATAAAATTTAACAACTTCACCATTTTTAAGTGTACAATTTGGTGGCATAAAGTACATTTACATCTTTATGCAATAGCATGCCATCCAACCCCAGAACTCTTAAATTTTCCAGTTTATTTTTGTTTTTTATAGATATACACAACAGTAGAGTGTATTTTGACATATTATACATACATAGAATAAAACTTATTCTAATTAGTATCCCTTCTTGTGTTTGTATGTGATTTGAATTTTCACTGGTCATGTATTCATATATGAACCTAGGAAAGTTATGTCTGTGTACTGTCTTTCCTAATCCCATTCTCCCCTCTTCCCTTCATTCCACTTTGTCTAATACAATAAAATTTTATTATTTTCTACCCCCACTTATTATGTGTTATCATCCACATATCAGAGAGAACATTTTGTCTTTGCTTTTTTTGGATTGGCTTATTTCACTTAGCATTATAGTCTCCAGATCCATCCTTTTACCCACAAAAGTCATAAAATGATTCTTTATGGCTGAGTAATATTCCATTGTGTATATATACCACATTTTCTTTATTCATTCATCTGTGGAATGGCACCTAGTTTGGTTCCTTAGCTTTGCTATTGTGAATTGAGCTACTATAAACATCAATGTTGCTGTGTCACTGTAGTATGCTGATTTTAAATCCTTTGGGTTTATACTAAGGAGTGGGATAACTGGGTCAAATGGTGGTTCCATTCCAAGTTTTCTGAGTAATCTCCATACTGCTTTCCATAGTGATTGCACCAATTTGCAGTCCCACCAGCCATGTATGAGTGTACTTTTTCCCCTACCTCCTTGCCAACATTTATTGTTACTGGTATTCTTGATAGCTGTCATTCTGACTGGAGTGAGATGGAATCTCAGTGTGGTTTTAATTTGCATTTCTCTAGTTGCTAGAGATGTTGAACATTTTTTCATGTGTTTGTTAACCATTTATATTTCTTCTGCAAAGTGCCTGTTCAGTTCCTTTACCCATTTATTAATTGGTTTTTTTCTTGTTTGGTGTTAAGTTTTTTTAGTTCTTTATATATCCTGGAGATTAATGCTCTATCTGAAGTGCAGGTGGCAAAGATTTTCTCCCATTCTATAGACTCTCTTTTTATATTCTTTATTGTTTTCTTTGCTGTGAAGATTTTTAGTTTGATACCATCCCATTTATTGATTCTGGATTTTACTTCTGTTTTAGAAGACTTGTTGAAGAAGTCAGTTCCTAAGCCAACATGATGGAGAATTTGGCCTACTTTTTCTTCTAGAAGATTGAGGGTGTTTGGTCTAATGCCTAGTTCCTTGAGCTACTTTGCATTAAGTTTTGTGCAGAGTGAGAGATAGGGGTTCAATTTTATTCTGCTGCATATGGATTTCCAATTTTCCCAGCACCATTTGTAGAAAAGGCGGTCTTTTCTCCAATATATGTTTATGGCACTTTTGTCTAGTATGAGATAACTGTATTTATGTGGGTTTGTCTCTGTGTCTTCTGTTCTGTACCAGTGGTCTTCATGTCTGTTTTGGCACCAATACCATACTATTTTTGTTACTATAGCTTGGTAGCATAATTTAGCATCTGGTATTGTGATGCTTCCTGCTTCACTTTTCTCACAAAGGATTGCTTTGGCTATTTTGGGCCTCTTATTTTTCCAAATGAATTTCATGACTGTCTTTTCTATTTCTATGAAGAATGCCATTGGAATGTGAATAGGAATTGCATTAAATCTATATATCCCTTTGGCAATATGGCCATTTTGATAATATTAACTCTGCCTATCCAAGAACATAGGCAATCTTTCCATCTTCTAAGGGCTTCTTCAATTTCTTTCTTTAGTATTCTGTAGTTTTTATTGTAAAGGTCTTTCACCTCTTTTGTTGGATTGATTCCCATATTTTTTGAGGCTATTGTGAATGGAATAGTTTTCCTAATTTCTCTTTTAGCTGACTCATCATCATTGTTTTATGGGAACACAATTGACTTATGGGTATTAGTTATATATCCTGCTACTTTGCTGAATTTGTTTATGAATTCTAGTAGTTTTCTGGTTGAGTGTTTGCTCTTCTAATATAGAATCATGTCATTAGCAAATAGGGATAGCTTGAGCTCTTCTTTTCCTATCTGTATCCATTTAATTTCTTTCTTTTGTCTAATTGCCTTGGCTAGAGTTTCAAGGACTATGTTGAATAGAAGTGGTAAAAGAGGGCATTCCTGTCTTGTTACAGTTTTTAGAGGAATGCTTTCAGTTTTTCTCCATTTAGAATGATGTTGGCCTTGAGTTTAGCATATATAGCAATGTTGAGGTATATTCCTACTATCCTTGATTTTTCTGGTGTTTTGAATAAGAACAGATGCAGAATGTTATCAAATGCTTTTTGGTTTTTTTTTTTTTTTTTTTTTTTTGCTTCTCTTGAGATAATAATGTGATTCTTCTCTTTAAGTCTGTTGATGTGATTAATTACATTTATCAATTTCCATATGTTCAACCAACCTTGCATCCCTGGGTGAACCGCACTTGATTGTGGTGCACTATCTTTTTAATACATTTTTGTCTGCAACTTGCCAGTATTTTATTAAGAATTTTTACATCTATGTTCATCAGGGATATTGATCTGAAGTTTTCTTTCCTTGACGTGTCTTTATCTGGTTTTGGTATGAGGGTGATACTAACTTCATAGAATGAGTTTGGAAGGGTTCCCTCCTTTTCTATTTCATGGGATAATTTTAAGAGTATTGGTGTAAGTTCTTCTTTGAAGGTTGGGTATAAGTTGTCTGAGAATTCTTCTGGTCTGGGCTTTTCTTTGCATTTGATGATGTCTTCAATTTCATTGCTAGAAATTGATCTGTTTAAATTTTCTATGTCCTCCTGATTCCATTTGTGTAGGTCATTCATTAATGTCTTCATGATATTCTATTTTATTGGAGTATAGATTTTCAAAATAGTTTCTGATTTTCTTTTGTATTTCAGTAGTGTTTGTGGTTATCTTTCCTTTATTATCATTAATTTTAGCAATTTCAGTTTTCTCTCTGTTGGTTTGGTTAAGGATTTATCAATTTTATTTATTTTTTAAAAGAACCAACTTTTTGTTTGATTTTTTTTAATTTTTTTGGTTTTAATTTCATTGATTTCAGCTCTGATTTTAATTATTTAAAATCTGTCTTCTACTGCTTTTGGTGTTGATTTGTGTTTTTTTCCCTAGGGCTTTGAGATGTAATGTTAGGTTATTTATTTATGACTTTCTATTCTCTC
This sequence comes from Glaucomys volans, assembly GCA_020662805.1. Classification (NCBI taxonomy): domain Eukaryota; kingdom Metazoa; phylum Chordata; class Mammalia; order Rodentia; family Sciuridae; genus Glaucomys; species Glaucomys volans. The sequence continues at coordinate 109,816 of JAJEJO010053204.1, read as the reverse complement.
AATGAATTAGCGTAAAGCAATGAAATTTCTTCTTAAATACTGCCTTCATAGTGTCCCAGAGATTTTGATATGTTGTATCATTATTCTCATTTACCTCTAATTTTTTTATTTCATCCCTTATTTCTTCTGCTATCCATTGGTCATTCAAAAGCATATTATTTAGTCTCCATGTGTTAGAGTAGTTCATATTTTTTAAAATTTTATCCTTGATTTCTATTGTCACTCAATTACAATCTGATAGAATGCAAGATATCACTTTTTTGTGTGTGATTTGCTAAGAGTTGTTTTGCGGACTAAGATATGGTCTATTTTAGAGAAGGATTCATGTGCTGCTAAGAAGGAAGTGTATTCAGTCATTGATGGTTGAAATATTTTATATGTCTGTTAAATCTAAATTATTCATTGAATTTGTTAGTTCTATAGCTTCTTTATTTAGTTTTTGCTTGAAGGATCTATTCAACAATGAAAGAGGCATATTAAAATCCCCAGTATTATTGTGTTGTGGTCTAATTGACTTCCGAAATTAAGAAGGATATGTTTGATGTATGTAGACACTCCATAAATATTTACAATTGTTATGTCTTGTTGATGTATAATGCCCTTAATCAGTTTTGAAATGGCCTTCTCTGTCTGTTCCTTTTGATTAACTTTGTCTTGAAATCCACTTTATCTGATATGAGGATAGAAAATCTTGCTTGTTTATGTTACATGTAAATGATATGATATTTCCCATCCTTTTACCTTCAGTTTGTGGCTGTCTTTGCCTCTGAGGTCAGTCTCTTGGAGATAGCATGTTTTGGGGTCTTGTTTTTAAATCCAGTCTGCCAATCTGTGTCTTTTGATTGATGAGTTTAGGCCATTTACTTCAGTGTTCTTACTGAGATATGATTTTTATTCCCTTTCATTTTGATTTATTCCTGGCTTTTAATTTGAATTAGTTTCTCCTGTGATTGACTATTCTTCTAATGTAGTTCTTCCCTTTGGTTTTCACTTTTAATTTTCATTTCTTCTTCAAGAAGTATCTTATTAAGTATTTTTAGTGCAGCCTTCTAATTGTGAATTCTTTTACCTTTTGCTTATCATGGAAGGTATTTATTTCATCATCTTTTCTGAAGCTTTATTTGCTGGTATAGTGTTCTTGGTTAGCATCTATTTTCTTTCAGAGCTTGGTATATATTGTTCCAAGACCTCCTAGCTTTGAGGGTCTGAGTTGTGAAATCTGCTGAGATCTGAATTGGTTTCCCTCTAAGTGTGACCTGTCATTTTTGTCTGGCAGCCTATAAAATTCTATCCTTATTTTGTATGTTAGGCATTTTCGTAATAATGTGCCTTGGTATGGGTCTGTTGTAATTTTGTATATTTGGAGTCCTGTGTGCCTCCTATATTTGATTTTCCATTTCATTTTAAGGTTTGGGAAACTTGCAGATATTATTTCATTGAAAAGACTATCCATTCCTTTGATTTGTATCTCCAAGCCTTCATCTATCCTGATAAATCTTAAGTGTGGTCTTTTCATGTTATCCCATATTTCTTAGAAGTTCTGTTCATGGTCTCTTAATGTCTTTTCTTCATGGTCTACTTTATTTTTAAGATTATATTTTTTGTCTTCACAGCCTGAACCTCTGTCTTCCAAGTGGTCTAATGTACTGGTGATGCTTTCCAATGAATTTTTTATTTGGTTTACAGATTCCTTTATTTTGAGGATTTCTGACTGCTTCTTCTTCAGGATCTCTATTTCCTTATTGAATTGATTTTTCACTTCTTGTATTCTCTGATTTTATTTCTTTTTTAAATTTATATATATGCATACATATAATTTAGTTGTAGATGGACACATTATCTTTATTTATTTATTTTTATGTGGTGCTGAGGATCCAACCCCGTGCCTCATATGTACTAGGCAAGTGCTCTACCAATGAGCCACAACCCCAGCCCTCTGATTTTGTTTCTTATATCATCTTTTTACATCTTAGGTAGATCATTTTAACCTGAACTTTCTGAATTCCATATCTGTTATTTCCTCCACTGTGGTGTCATTGAAGTCTATTGTTGAGGTATTCTGTGTTGTTTGAGACAGTTTGTTCCCTTGCTTTACCATATTGTTTGTGTATCTGCCCATCTCTCTGTATGGATGGCTGTAGAGTTTCTACCTTATAGGTTTACAGTATCCTTCTATGTTATTAAGTACCTCACAGGTTGGGGGTGGGGAGTCCAATAATAGCAACAATCTATGCAAACAATTTATAACAGTAGACTAGGTACTTAGTTCCTATTTTGATATCTACAGTCTTAATTGGTACAATATTCAGAAATAGTAAGATCAGCAATTTCCATCAGTAAAAACAGTAAATAATCATGAATTATGTCTGTCTTAAAATCAAAAAATAGGTGTTGTCTGAATTCTGCTATATTAATTACTGCTCTGACATTGGTGGTAGGGGCATTGTATACATCAATTAATGTTAAGAGGTGTTAAGTATAGAGTTGAATACGAGGAAGGAAGAAAAGATAGGAGGGTAGAAAAGTGTTTTCAATTTCAAAGGGTGAATAGGGTAGATGCAGTGGTAACTTAGGATGTTTTATTAGTGAGAAAGGGGAAGAAAAATAGAATATAAAGGAGGAGAGAGAGAATGGAATTTGGCTGTCAGCAATAGAAAAAAGCGAACAGGAGACAAGGGACATGAAGTAATGGCAGCAACTATACAAGACAAAATCAAACTATGTTAATTAAAAACCCTAACCCTCAAAATACAGAGAGTGGGAAAATAGCACCTTAAAAAAAATTGGAACAATCTTGGTGAAATTTTAAGAAATTAAGGAGTTGTTTCCACTATGGTGGACAAAGTAGTAAGCATATGTGTTTGCTGTCTGTGCCCAACTGATTTTCTTTTTGTTTCTTCTTGAGAATTAAATAAGTGTGAGAGTATGGACCCGCGGGCTGTTGAGTCCTTCTTTTTTATTATGTTGCTCACTGAGTTGAAGATTGAGGTTTAAGATTTCCTAAGTTCCCTTTTGGGGAGATTAGTGTGGTTGGGCCAGGCTGTGGGCCAGCTGGCGAAGCTGCTGGGTGGTGCAGGTGGGCCTGGCAGAGAATTAGCTTATTGGGCAAGCTGGGCTGTGGCCAGGCGACCAAGTGGATAGCTGGGCCAGGTGGTACTGTGGCCTGTCAGGCAGCCAGGCAGTTAAGTGGCAAACTGGGCAGGCTGAGTGGTAAAGCAGCTGGCTGGGTCAGACAGGCCTGGCAGCAAAGTGGCATGCTGGACAAGCTGGACTACAGCTGGGCAGAGGAGCACTGTCTGGGCCAGGGTTGTGTAGCAGTCTATTGGCTGGGTCCAGCCACCTTAGGCCAAGCAGGCCAGGTGGTGAAGTGGCAAGTTGAATGGGCCTAGGTGGTGAAAAGCTGGCCAAGTCTGGCAGGCCTGGGCCAGGTGGATCAGGGCTGGGCAATGGGTCCTGCAGGGCAGTGGTGAAGTTGTGTGCTAAGCTGGGCAGGCCTGGCAGCTAAGTGGTGGCCTGGTAGCCTGGGCTATGGGCCAGTGGCGAAGCTGTGGGCCTAGTAGGCAGAATGGTTGGTCTGGTGGGGACTGGGGAGTGGAGGGGACCTGCAGACCTGGTTGGTGCTGCAACTCAGCAGTTTGCCCAGAGACAAGTGCCCTCACACCCACTTTCCAATCTCCCAACCCACTGTAGCTGCACACCCCCCCCCCACTGCCCTCACCAGCCACAGGACTTAAAGGTCTGGGGAGATCCAGGCTCTCTCCAGCCTCTCCAACTATGTTCCCCTAGGCAAAATGCTCCCAGTTTGTAAATTTCCAAGGGTCTACTGGCCCAAGGCAAGTCCCTGCTAGTCTCAGGCCCATAAGGACCTAACTGCCAACTCATGGATCTAGGTTTTAGTGAGTCCTGATACTCAGATGTAGGAGGTGTGAGACCTTGGTTCCTATTTCCCAGGGAAGTCAGGGCTCAGGAGGTGGGTCCATTTGTTGGCTTTCAGGGTGCCTCGTATTCTCCCTGCAGATCTTCCAGGACTCAAATGGCAGAGAAACCTGGGCCTTCTGAGAAAAGGAGAGGGAGACAAGGGATGGTTCCCAACATTGGTGAGCTCCAAAGACTAAGCACTCTTAATGCTGAAAACGGAACTTCTATACCCATTTAACATTGTCTCCCTCTATTACTCACCTCTCCCTGGTACCTGCCATTCTTTTTTTCTTTACTAATTTGATTGATCTAGGTTGCACATAAGTAGAATAAAGAAGTATTTGTCTTTTGTGGCCATCTTATTTCACTTAGCATAAGTCCTCACAAATCATTTATTATAGAATATTAAAAAATTTCCTTCTTTTTATGGTTGAATAATATTCCATTGTATGTATATGGCATTTTTTTATTCATTCATCAATTGATAGATACTTGGGTTGCTTCTACCTTTCAGCTGTGTTTTAGGTTAAAATATTTAATAAAATTTCTGTTGTATTTACTTTCATAGTTACCATTTCTTTGCTTCCTTGGCAGTTTCCTTCTTGTATTTTATGCCTTCTGCCTAAAAAACTGTCTTTAACATTTCTTCTAGTGTATTATCTACCAACAGTAATCCTTTCATTGCATTAATAATAACTTGCCTATTTTTAAGGCTCTTCTATTCTTGTTTTAAAATAAATAAAATGTGGTTTTACAATAGTCTTACATCCCAAAGAATGATTTCTGGGAAACTTTCTACAGAAATTCATCTTTTGACTTGTTCTATCTTCCCTTTCCAAAGACATCCAAAGAGAAGTGAATATTCTTTCACATTCCTTTCAATAACAGTGCAGTCTCTCTGAGGAAATTGGACCTACTGGGGCACTTTCCTTTTTAAAGTATACCCTTCATGCAAAGCTTTTGAAGCAGTTAGGTTACTAAACTGAAAAATTTGGAAATCCAATTCAGAAGTTTCTGACAGAAATTTAGTTTGTCTCCAAGTCTCTTGAGTTGAATGGCACACTCAATTTTCATATCCACTGACCCTGACACTGGCTCAGCTGCTCGATTTTCCACCTTCTTTCTGGACATCTTGGCAAGCATTGGAGTAATCTCTACTACAGACCTCAGAGAATCCAGTTTATCCTCGGTTTTCCTGAGTTGAGTGGCACATTCATCTTCCAGTTCTGTTAACATAAACCAGCACCTTCCTGTGAGCCAATCTGTAACCAATCATTGCCTGCTGGCACATGTGTTGAGTTCAGTGGTGCATACTTACTTGCCTTCTTTCCAGGCATCTCCCTAGAGTGCCACCGAGATCTCTGCTGCACACCTGGTGAATTCTGTCCCCCAACCCAAATATTCAGGCTTCAGTAGGATGCAAGCTGCACGTGGGCCTGGCTGTATAAAAATATAATTCTAAGATAATTTCCATTGAGCTCTTTTTTTTCTTTCTTTTTCTTTTTTATTTTATTTTATTATTATTTTTTTTTGGTACTTGGAATTGCACCCATGGGTGCTTTACCACTAAGCCACATACTGTCCTTCTTCATTTTAATTTTGAGACAGGGTCTTGCTAAGTTGCTAAGGTTGGCCTGGAACTTGTCATCCTCCTGCCTCAGTCACCTGAGTCACTGGGATTACAAGTGTATGACACAACACCCAGCAGTTCTGTTGCTTTATGTGTACTTAAAATAAGTGAATATAAGCCAGAGATTGTGTGCACAAATACTGGTAAACATTTTTGAGAAATATTGGGGAGAAAGGCATAATAAAATTATATTCAGAATATGTTTCATTTTTCATCTTTTTAAGTTGATGCATAAAATTGATATATCTTTATGGGTGTACCATGTGATATTTTGGTATATGTATACACTGTATAAATCAGGTTAAACACACATATCTACCCCAAAGATTTTATCGTTTCTTTATAGCTTTCAAAATACTTCTGTCTAGCTTTTTGAAATATACAATATACTATTATTATTATCTATAGTCACCCTACTGTGCATTAGGACCCCAGAACTTCTTGCTCCTGTTAACTGTACCTGTTGATCAACATTCCCCATAATTCCTGCATCTTCTACTCTCTCAAGCCTTTAGTAACCACAATTTGACTCTCAACCTTAGATTCTATTAAATGAGTGAGTTCATGTGGTGTTTGTCTTTCTGCGCCTAGGTTACTTTACTCAATATAATGTTTTTTTCAGACAATATAATGTCTATCCATGTTGTTGCAAATGACAAGATTTCATCCTTTTATGGCTAATTAGTATTCCATTGTGTATATGTTGTACATATGCCACATTTTATTTGTTCATAGGCTGACGTATACTCTGGTTTATTTTATTTCTTGACAATTGAGAATAGTGTTGCAACAAACATGGGAGTGCAGATCTTCTACATGATGATTTCATTGCCTTTGGATATATACTCAGAAATGGGATTTTTGGATCATATAGTAGTTTTATTTTTTATGTTTTGAAGAACTTCCATGCTATTTTCCATAATAACTGTACTAATTTACATTCCATGAACAGTGTGTAGTGTTCCTTTTCTCCACATTCTTGTAACACTTGTTATTGGCTTTTTGATAATAGCCATTCTATCAGGAGTGAAGTGATATCTCATTGTAGTTGTGATTAGCATTTCCTCCATGATTAGTGATGTTGAGAAACTTTTTCATATACCTGTGGACCATTTGTATTTTTCTTGGTAAATGCCTATTTAGGTCCATTGCCCATTGCTTAATTGGGTTTTGCTGTTGAGTTTTTTAGTTCCTTATGTTGATATTAACCTTTTATCATATTATGATTTGGAAATATTTTCTCCCATTCTATGGACTATCTCTTCACTGTGCTGACTGTTTCCTTTCTTGGACCAAAGTTTTTAGTTTGATGTAATCCCATTTGTCTATTGATACTTTTGTGATCTGTGATTTGGGGGCTATATCCTCACCTATTCTAATCTTATGAAATGTTTTTCTGATGTTTGCTTCTAGTAGTATCATACTTTAGGATTTAAGTTTTTAATCATATTTGAGTTGGATTTTGATGGAGAGAGATAAGGATCTGGAGAGGGTTTTTTAAAATAATTGTGTGGTTAGTAGAAGGGAGAAGAAACTAACATCACTTATAGTAGGAACATGTCAGCATTAACTTATACATAGTATAAGCACAGGAAATTTGCACATATACTATTATGTGTATACTTTTATTAGGATACTATTAAAGACTGGGTTCTATATAACTAAAGATTTTGAAAGTATTTGAAAATAAAGCAGTACAATTAGGAGGATTGTGATCATTCACTGTAATCAAAGGGGATTTATCCCTGGGATACAGGGATGGTTACCAATCAATCAAAAGTATACATAAATCAACATGTATAATATACCACATTTGCATAATGAAGTTCTAAAATCCTGTTAATGTTGCCGGAAGAAAACATTTGAAAAAATTCATTACCCTTTCATAATAAAAATTTTCAAGAAATTAGGCATAGAAGGCATGAACCCCAAAAGTTAAGGCCATAGCTAGCATCATACTTAACAGTGAAAAGTCAAAATCCTTTCCTCAAAGATCATAAAGACAAGGAAGCCCAGTCTTGCCACTTATATTTAAGGGACATTGGAAATGAGCAATTAAGCATGAGAAGGAAGTTAAAGGCATTTCAGTTGAGAGGAAGGTGTGAAATTGTCTATGTAAATGACACAACCTTATATAGAGAGAACCCTAAAGCTCCATCAAAAAATTTCTAGTGCTAACACATGCACAAAATGAAGTGACAGGATACAAAACGAACATATATAAATCTATAGTGTTTCTAAACAGTCTAAAAACCACAAACTTTTCCAAAAAACAAAATTGAGAAAATGATCCCAGTTATAAGAACCATTAAAAAATTCTTTTAACAAAGTGGAACCAAGGAGGTAAAAAATATGTACACGAAAACTACAAAATATTTATAAAAGAATTTGAAGATACAAATGAATAGAAAGATATCCTGTGTTCATGGATTGTAAGACCTAATATTATTACAATGTCCATACTTTAAAAAGCACTGGAAATTTGAATAGAATGAATGAAATCCTTGTTGAAATTTCAATGAGCATTTTTCATGGAAATAGAAAAAGTCATCCAAAAACTTATATAAAACCACAAATGACCCTGAATAGCCATCTCAATCTCGATCAAAGAGAACAAACCTGCAGGCATCACACTACCTGAGCTCAAAATCTACTACTAAGTTTATTTTAAAGCAGCATGCTAGTGGCATAAAATCAGACACATCAGCTGATGAGACAAAATAGAGAACCCCAAATAAAATGATTCATTTATAGCCAACTGAGTTTTGACAGAGTTGCCAAGAACACAGAATGAGGAAAGATTGTTTTCTTCAGTTGAGGTATTGAGAAAACTAAATGTTCACATGTGAAAGAATGAAATAATATCCTTATCTCATAAACAAATTGTACTTAAAAATGGATTAAAGACTTATAAGAAAAACCTGAAATTGTTAAGCTACTGGAAACAAACATAAGGGGAAAATATTGGTTTAATTTTTTGGATGTGACTCCCAAAGTACAGACAATAAAAACAATAACAGATAAATGGGCTTACAACATACTGAAAAGCTTTGGAGCAGCAAAGGATACAGTTGAAAGAATGAAGAGACAATCTATAGAACGGGAGAAAATATGTAAACTATGCATCTGAGGAAGGTTTAGTATCCAAAAGATATAAGGAGCTCAACAGCAAAAAGAAAGAAAAAACAAAACAACAAAAATCTCCAAATAATGTGATTGAAAAATGGACAAAGAACCTGAATAAACACTGTAGAAAAGACACATAAATTTGGCCAATAGTATATGAAAACAATGCTAACATCACTAATTCAGGGAAATGAGGATCAACACCACAATGATATGCCACCTCATACCTACTAGAATGACTATTATCAAAATGTTGAAAAACAGTAAATGTTGATGAGAACTTGGAAAAAGTGAACATTTATACAGTGTAGGTAAGAATATAAATAAATTAGTACAGCCGTTTGGACTATTAATACAATTCCTCAAAATATTAAAAATAGAACTACCTATGACCAATAATTCCACCACTCAGTGTATAAAGTAAATGTATGTTGAAGAAATACTTCCCTTTTATGTTAATTGCAGCATTATTCACAAAATCCATGCTATGGAATCAACCTAAATGTCCATAAATAGATGAATAAAGAAAATGTGATACATACACATGGACACAGTGGAATACTTTTCAGTCATAAAAAGGAAATCCTGTCATTGGCAACGACTTGCTTGAACCTAAAAATATTTACGTTAAGGAAATAAAACAGGCACAAAAAAATGCTATATGATTTCACTTATATTTGGAATCTTAAAAAAATGCAAACTCAGAAGCAGAGGATAGAATGGTTGTTGCCAGGGATTGGAGCAGATGTTTTTCAAAGATACCATGTTTCATTAGGAGGAATAAGTTTAAGAGACGTATTGTAGGGCTTTAGTTGTGGTTCAGTGGTAGAGCACTTGCCTGGCATGTGTGAGGCCCTGGGTTCAATCCTCATCACCACATATAAAAAAATAAGTAAAATATCTATTGACAACTAAAAATTATTTTTACAAAAAGAGACCTATTATACAACATAGTGACTAAAGTTAATAACAGTGTATTGTGTACTTGAAGATCACTAAGAGTAGATCATCACAAAAAAATAGAAAAAATAATTACAGTGATTTAACTGTTTTGGATTGAAAATTACATGAACAGGCCACATATCTGATTACAGGTACTTTATTTCATTCTGGTTTGGAATGGATTGCTTTCACTTTTATTTTGTTCAGGTGCATATGTTAGCGTTTTCATCCCCCACATTGTGCTATGTTCTTAGAAGTCATGGTTACTGCAGCTTCTGGAGAGTCCAGTACTAAATTCAGATCTCCTGACATTAAGAACAGTGTCAACATGTCCTGATGTCATCTGTGTTTTTAAAGCAAGTGATAACTCTGCAATAAATTTATAGTTATGGAAATGACTGTTTGTCAGGAAGGGCCTTATTTGAATAAATGATTATCATAGTTAGAGGAAGATGCTGGTCTACTCTAGATATCAAAATGAGCTTCACCGTGGGGCCTTCTAGTAAAACAAATAAGACTCTCAGAACTTTCTCAAATAGGTGACCTTTCTCAGTGATGTGCTGACACTTCTACCTGTATGCATTTCTTTTTACTCAATACTAAGCAATGTCTTAGTTTTTCTTAGAAAGGCTTTCTTATTGAAGAGTGTATTAATTGCTTGTTTTGAGCTCCTTGGTGTAGATATTGTTAGCAAAATTTGTCACATTAAACATTGAAAAAAGTAAAAATGTGAATTTCAAACTCACTAATTGTTTACTGTTGAGACAGAACAAGAGGAAGACCCAATATGTGAATACAAAATAATGGCAGATGCTAACTGTGTAGTTCTATTGTTATGGAATTTAATTTTTTTTTTTTTTTTTTTTTTTTTTTTTTTGCAGTGCTGGGGATTGAACTCAGGGCTTTGTGCTTGTGAGGCAGGCACTCTACCAACTGAGCTATATTCCCAGAACATATTATACATACTAATGGGGTTCAGTGTGAAATTTCAATATATGCATATTGTGTACACTGATCAAATCAAGCTTCCCTTTATCTAATACCTAGTACTCAGTATTTTATATTCAGGTCAACATTTTAATTAATTAATTTTTTTTTACTTACTAATTTTCATGAGTTCAATGAGCTCATTTCTTGTCTTTGTTTTCTGCCCTGTTTTCCACCGATGCATTGTAAAGAGTGATACAGTATTTCAGAAAACAGAGATAAGTGAATGCTACTGATTCCTTTAAAGTAATTCTCTTGTGTTCAGTGATATCTGTTTTGAGTCTTTTTGAGTTTGTTCATGGGCTTGAAACATGCTTTCTGGATGGATCTTTCACTTCATGTGTCACTTTCCTGTGCTATGATCTCTTCCCATTTTATATTCTGATGCTTTGATTAAAATTGGAAAATTCTTAGTAAATATTTATTGTATATTTTCCTCTATTATATTTTATCCAGATAGCACAGTTGTGAAATTCAACTGTGATTCAAGTATTCGCAGTAACATATGATCACCCTTCACCTTTAAAGAAATCTAACACTGATCAAAACACCAAGAATATGTTGACCAAACTGTTTGATACAAAGATATTCTCTTGGCTTGGAAAAAAGCAGTCTACTAAAGAGTCCGAGACAACAGACAAGAATAATTCATCCCAGCAGATTGGCGAATGTCAACAGCTGTACAGAAAAAGCTTAAAGAAATATTTCATGCAGGGAAATTTCAAAATAAATTTCAGAACCAGCAATGAATAAATCTCACTAGAAAAATAGCTAAAGAAAGGAGAGTTAAGTCTTAATGAATCATTAGAAATAAATCAAAATGGCAGTAAATAATAATCATCTGTCTGTAATAACATTAAATATAAATAATCTCAATTCTGCAATTAAAAGTCATAGACTGGCTGAGTAAATTTAAAAACAGGACTGAACCACGTGTTTTAATCAGAAGAAATAAAAAAGGTCACTTCATACTGGTAATGGAAACTCTTCAACAAGAAGGTACAATGATTATAAAAGTTTATTCCTCAAATGTTGGTGTACTTACATAAAACAAACACTACTTGACCTAAAGTCTTAGATAGACTACAATACAATAATTACTGGGTGATTTCAACACACTTGTCTCATTTATGTCATTTAAACATAAACTAAGTGAAGACTCATAAGACCTAGAAATAATCAAATAGACCTTTATCTATAGAATATTTGATCCATTAACAGCTGAATTCACTTTCTTCATAGCTATATAGGGAACCTTATCCAAAATACACTATATTTTAAGTCACAAGCAAGTCTTAGCAAGTACAAAAAAATCAAGATAATTTCTTCCATCTTATGAGATCATAAGGAATTAAATTAGAAATTGATAGCAAGATAAGAACAGAAATCATTTTGTGCTAAATTAGTAATGGTGATAAAGCAAGTCTTAGCAAATCCAAAAAAAATCAAGGTACTTTCTTGCATCTTACCAGGACATAATGTAATGAAATTAGAAATAAGATAAAAGCAGAAACCATTTTGTGCTAAATTATTGTTGGATTTTTCTGTTCCTGTTTAATTTATGCAATGTCAGAAATGGAGCTGGTTTTATGTGATAGTTGTGCCTAATTATTTTCTACTTTATGCATTGTTTCATTATATAATTTTTTCAATGAAGTAGTTAGTAAACTGAAATACTTTTCTGTGTTACACATGGGAAGGCTCCTGAGATTATATTCATTTTTCAGATATTTTCTTTGTTGTTTAGATCAGCTAAATCACATTGCTATGCTAAATTTATTTTGTCCTACTTTCATTACCACTTTACCATTGAATCTAAACAGTAATATTTTTATTTCTACTATTGAATTCTTCAGTTTTATTATTTTCATTTGGTTCTTTTTTTAATAACATCTGCTACCTAGCTGAGATTTTCTACTTTTTCACTTATTTCAGGAGTATACGTACTTGCTAATTCATTTATACCATGACTTTTAAAATCTTTACTAGATAACCACAATATTTAACTAATCTTAAAGTTATTATCAATGATTATCTTTTCTCATCCTCATTGTGCTTTTTCCTTCTGTTTGTGCTCTTTCTAGTTTGCATGGTGTGTGTGTGTGTAGTTGGGGAGAGGGAGAGAGAAGAGGAGGAGCAGGAGCAGAGGAGGAGGAGGAAGAGGAGGAGGGAGAAAATCCTGGGTATTCAGTATTAGGTTAACAGGTTAAGGGAATTTGAATCCCATTCTTTTTGTCCTCAGAATACTTTTTGCGGGGGAGGTTCTTTTTTAAAATTTGAATAGTTTATTTTTCCATTTTTTTGGAGGTGCATTATAATTATACATATAACTATACATAATGGTAGAATTTATTATTGCATATTCATACATGCATACAATATAATGTGGCCAATATCACTCCACAGCACCTTCCTCCACCCTCCTTGTCTCTCACCCAGTGGTCCCTTTCCTCTATTCTACTGATCTCCCTTTGATTTTCTTGAGATTTACACACACACACACACACACACACACACACACACTTTTCTTTTCCTTCTTCCTCTGCAGCTTTCACATATGAGCAAAAACATTTGATTTTTGACCTTTTGAGTTTGGCTTATTTCACTTGGCATAATGTTCTCAAATTCATTTTCCTACAAATGAAATAATTTCATTTTTCTCTATGACTGAGTAAAACTCCATCGTGTATATATTCACCACAGTTTCACAATTTTTTTATCCATCCATCTGTTGATGGACACCTACTCGGATTCCATATGTTGGCAGTTGTAAATTGTGCTGCTATAAACATGGGTATGTGTGTATGACTATAGTATGACTTTAATTCTTTAGGTTAAATACTGAGGATTGATATAGCTGGGTCATGTGGTGGTTCCGCACCTAGTCTTTTGTGGAACCTACATACTGATTTCCATAGTGGTTGTACTAATTTACAACCCAGTAGTATAAAAGTGTTCCTTTTTTTCCCCCATATCCTCTCCAGCATTTATTATTGTCTGAATTCTGATGACTGTCATTCTTACTGATGAAATTGCAGTGTAGTTTTGTTTTTTAAAATTTTTACAGACTTCATTTTGATTCATTGCACACAAATGGGGTACAACTTTTCAATGTAGTTTTGATTTGAATTTCCCTCATTGCTAAAGATGTTGAACATTTTTCCATATGTTTGCTGGTCATTTGTATTTTTCTTAAGAAGTGTCTCTTTATTTCATTTTCCTGTTTGGCAATTGGGTTATTTTTGGTGACTTTCATTTAATTCTTTATGTATTTTAGATATTAACCTTGTCAGAAGAGTAGCTAGCGAAGATTTTATCCCATTCTGTAAGTTTTTGCTTCTTTCGCTATGCAGAAGTTTTAAAATTTAGTGCCATTACATTTATTAACTCTTGGCATTTTTTCCTCAGCTTTAGGAATCTTGAGAAAGTTGTTGCCTGAGCCTATATGTATTGACCCTACATATTCTTCTAGGAACTGCATAGTTTATGGTCTAACTTCTAGGACTTTGATTCATTTTTTAGTTGATTTTTGTGCGGGGTAAGAGATAATGGTCTAGTTTCATTCTTCTACGTGTGAATAACTGGTTTTTCCAGTACCATTTGTTTAAAAGACTGTCTTTTCTCCAATGTATATCTTTGGAATCTTTGTCAAGGTTCAGATGACTGACTGTAGATGTGTGGGTTTGTCGCTGTGTCTTGAATTCTGTACCATAAGTCTATGTGTCTGTTTTTATGCCATATACTGTAGCTCTGTAGTAAATTTGAAGTCAGGCTTTGTGATGACTCTAGCATTTCTTTTGTGGCTTAGAAATTTTTGACTATTGGTCTTTTAGCCTTTCAAATGAATTTTAGAACTGTTCTTTTCTAGTTTTGTGAAGAATGTCATTGGTATTTTTATGCAGTTTGCATTGAATCTGTACATTGCTTTTGATAGTATTGACATTTTAACAATATTAATTCTGCCTATCCATGAACATGGGAGGTCTTATTATCTTGTGTTTTCTTCAGTTTCTTCAGTGTTTTGTATTTTCTTTGTAAAGGTCTTTTACCTCTGCTTTAGTCAGCTTTTTTTGCCACTGCAAGCAAAAGATCTGACAAGAACAATTAGGAGAGGAAGAGTTTATCTGGAGGCTCATGGTTTCAGAGGTCTCAGTCAATAGATGGCTGACTCCATTCCTCAGGGCCTGAGATGAAGCAGAACATCACGGTGGAATGTATGGTGGAGGAAAGCAGTTAAGAACATGACACCAGGAGGCAGAGAGACCTCTGCTCAATAAGGACAAGATATAAACCCAGGGGCACACCCCCACTGACCCACCTCCTCCAGCCACACTCTTCTTGTCTACATTTATCACCCAGTTAATCCCTCTCAGAGCATTAGTGCACTGATTAGGTTAATACTCTCATAATCTAATCATTTTACCTCTAAGCTTTCTTGCAATGCCTTACACATGAGCTTTTGGGGAACACCTAATATCTAAATCATAACAACATCTTTGGTCAGATTTATTTCTTGGTTTTTTTGTTTTGTTTGTTGAGACTGCTATGAATATCCACTCATTCAATAGAGAAATGGTCTTTTCAACAAATTTTGTGAAGAAAACTATATACCCACATTCAAAATAGTGAAGTTGGACCCTTTCTTACACCTTATTAAAAATATTAACTCAAACATGTTCTTGATCTAAATGAATTTTAAAACTCTTAGAAAAAAAGATAAACCTTCACAATTTACAGTTAGCAATGATTTTTGTATGTATGATATCAAATGCATAGGCCAAAAAATAGACAAATTAGAATATATCATGTTTTATTCATTGTTGATATATTCCACAAGAAGTGGAATAATTTTTTTTATTATTAGTGCATTATACTTATAATATTGGGGGGTGACACAATTATACAAACATGGAATATCATTTGTTCCAATTAAGTCCCCATTACTTCTCCTTTTCCTGTCCTTCACTCTCCCTCTATTCCCATTTATTTATAGCTTTTTAAAATAATTAGTGCATTATGGATGTACATAAAGATGAAATTCACTGTGGTATATTCATATATGTATCCTATTCATATAGGATAACTTGGACAGTTTCATTCCACCATTTCTTCCTTTTCCCTCCCTCCTCCCTCCCCCTCAAACCATTTACTCCACTAATCTCTCTTCTGCATTCATGGGATTCCCCCACTTACCCCCATGCCCCTTATTTTGGTTTAGCTTCTGCATATGAAAGAACCCTTGACTTCCTTGGCTTTCTGCTCTGGCTTATTTCATTTAGCATGATATTCTCCAGTTTCATCCATTTACCAGCAAAATGCTATTAATTTGTTTTTCTTTATGCTGAAAACTGTGGTATATACAGTTTTATTTCTTTAAAACTATATATATCATAATTTATTTACCAATTTGTCTGTTGACTGGCATCTGGGATGGTTCCATAACTTGGCTATTGTGAATTGTGCAGCTGTAAACATTGATGTGGCTGTATTGCTGTAGTATATTGATTTTAGTTCTTTTGGATGTATGCCAAGGAGTGGGATAACTGATATTGTGATTCCATTCCTGGGTTTTATTTTTAAATCTCCATACTCCTTTCTGAAGTGGTTGTGGTTGTACTAATTTTGCATGAGTATAGTGTATGAGTATAACTCCCCCCACACACATCCTTGCCAGTGTTTATTATTATTTTTATTCTTAATGGTTGCCATTCTGATTGAATGGGATGAAGCCTCAATGTACGTTTTATTTGTATTTCCGTGATTGCTGGGGATATTGGGCATTTTTTCATATATTTGTTGGCACTCTGTATTTCTTCCTTTGAGAAATGTCTAATTCTTTTTTCCATTATTCAGTTCGTTTATTTGGTGTTTTGATGTGAGGTTTTTTTAAGTTCTTTATATATTCTGGATATTAATCCTGTATGAAGAGTAGATATCAAAGATCTACTTCCCTTCTGTAGGTTCTCTCTTTGTGTTTTCATTTCCTTCGCTGTGCAGGAATTTTTAATTCAGTGCTATCCTACTTATTGATTCTTGGTTTTATTGCTTGTGCTCTAAGAGTATGGTTAATGAAGTCAGATCCTGCAATGACATGTTGGATTACTGAGCCTGTATTTTATTCTAGCAATTGGAGAATTTCTGGTCTGATTCCTAGGTCTTTGATCAACTTTGAGTTTTGTGTCAGGTAAGAGATAGGGATCAAGTTTCATTCCTCTATATCTGAATATCCAGTTTTCCCAGCACCTTTTGTTAAAAAGGCTATCTTTCCTTCCAAGTTTTTGGCACTTTTGTTGAGTATCAGATGACTGTATGTATGTGAATTTGTCTCTGTTTCCTATTCTATTCCATTGATGTCCATCTCTGTTTTTGTGAAAATACCATACTGTTTTGTTATTATATCTCTGTATTATAATTTGAGGTCAGGTTTTGTGATGCCTTCAGCATCACTCTTCTTGCTCAAGAATGCTTTGGCTAATCTGAGTTTCTTATTCTTCTCAATGAATTTTAGAACTTTTTCCCCAGTTTTCTGAGCAATGTTATTGGTATTTTGATGGGAATCACATTGAATCTGTGTAACACTTTTGGTAGTATGGTCATTTTGATAATATTAATTCTGCCTACCCAAGAACATGGGATATCTTTCCATCTTCTAAGGTCTTCTTCAATTTCTTTCTTCAGTGTTCTATGGTTTTCATTATAGAGGTTAGATTTATTTCCAGGTTTTGTCTTGTTTTGTTTTTTGAGGTTATTGTGAATGAGATAGTATTTCTACTTTCTTTTTTAGAAGATTCACTATTGGAGTATAGGAAAGCAATTTATGTTTTGATCTTACATCCTGCTACTTTGCTCAGTTTGTTTATCAGCTCTAGCAGTCTTTGGTGGAGTTTTTTGGATCTTCTAAATATAGAATCATGACATCATCAAACAACTAATTTGACTTCTTTTCCTACTTATATCCCTTTAGTTTCCTCCCCTTGCCTGATTGCTCTAGCTTAAGTTTCAAGGATTGTGTTGAATAGTAGTGGTTAAAATGGTCTTTAACCTCTTTTTAGAGGAAATGCTTTTAGTTTTTCTCCATTCACTATCATTGTTGGCCTTAGATTTATTGTATATTGCCTTTGCAATGTAGATGTAAATTGCTTCTATCTGTCGTTTCCTATTTTTTGAAACATGAATGTGTGCTGTCCTTTGCCAAATGCTTTTTCTGCATCTGTTGAGATAATCATGCGCTTCTTATCCTTAACTATATTTATGTGGTGAATTACATTTATTGATTTGCATATGTTGAATAAAACTTGCATTCCTAGGATGAAACCTGCTTGATCCTGGGGCACTATCTTCTTAATGTGTTTTTGAATGTAGCTTTCCAATATTTTATTAAAGATTTTTACACCTGTTTTCAACAGGGATATGGGTCTGAAGTTTTCTTTTTGATGTGTCGTTATGGTTTAGATGTGAGGTGTCCCCCAAAAGCTCACATATGAAACAGTGCAAGAAGATTCAGAGGAGAAATGATTGGGTTATAGGAGTCTTAACCCAATTAATCCCATTAGAGATTAATTAAAGTGGTAGGGTGTGGCTGGAGGAGGTGGGAATTGGGGCATGGCTATGGGGTATATATTTTGTATCTGGAGAGTGGAGTCTCTGATTCTGAGGATGCCAACTGTTTCTCTTGGCCATGCTTTTCTACCATGATGTTCTGCCTCACCTTGAGCCCGGAGGAATGGAGCCAGCCTTCTGTGAACTAAGATCTCTGAAACCATGAGCCCTCAAATAAACCTTTCCTCCTCTATAATTGTGCTGGTCAGATCATTTAGTCACAGCAGTGAAAAAACTAAAACATGTGTCTTTGCTGGTTTTGGTATCACAGCGATACTGGCTTCATACAATGAATTTGGCAATGTTCCCTCCTTTTCTCTTCCATAGAATAATTTGAAAAGGATTGCCTTTAGTTCTTCTTTACAGGTCTGGTAGAATGTAGCTGAGAATTCATCTGGTCCTGGGCTTTTTTTTTTTGTTGGAATAATTATAAAAAATGCTTCAATTCCATTTCTTGATATTCATCTGTTTTCTGTGTCCCATGGTTCCATTTAGGTAGGTCATATGTCTCTAGGAATTTGTCGATTTCTTCAAGAGTTTCTAGCATATTGGAGTATCAATTTTCAAAACAGTTTTCTATTAATTATCTGTATCTCAGAAGTGTCTGTGTTAATGTCTCTTTTTCATCTCTAATTTTGTTGATTTTGTTCTCTGTCTTTTGGTTAGTTTGCCCAAGAGTTTAACAATCTTGTTTATCTTTTCAAAGAATTGACTCTTTGTTTCATTGATCCTTTACACTTTTACTCTCAATTTCATTAATTTTAATTCAGATCTTAATTATTTTCTGTCTTCTACAGATTTGGGTATTAATTTGTTCTTATTTTTCTAGGGCCTTGAGGTGTAATATTAGATTATTTGTTTGGCATCTTTCTGTTTTGTTTTTGTTTTTGTTTTAGTGTAGGAACTCAGTGCTATAATTTTTTCCTGTAGAACTGCCTTCATATTGTCCCAGAGATTTTGACATGCTGTAACTCTATTCTCATTTGTTTCCTAGAATTTATTTTTCCCCTGATTTCTTCTATGATCCATTCCTCATTCAAAAGTGTATTATTTAATCTTCAAATGTTAGAATGGTTTTTGTTTTGATTTTATTTATTTCTGATTTTATTCCAATATGATCTGATAGGATGCAAGAATTATCTCTTTGTTTTAGCTAAAATTTGTTTTCTGTCCTCAATTATGATCTATTTTTCATGGGTTCTTTTTATTTTGTAAGTAATCAAGAATATAATTGGTTTTACAGTGTCTATCCAGAGTGTGAAGTATTTATCATCTGATGAGATACCTAATGTTTTTGACTTATTTATTTTGTGGAATTTTTACTTGCTCTTTTTTCAATAACATGGGAAAAATACTGGTAGGACAATACTTAGCATATTTTGTGTTTAGGTACATAGTGAATCATTCATTCTTACCTTGTTTGTCAAGGGGATATGTAAGTATCTTGCCTTTAAAAGTATTTGCTTTATTCCCACAGGTCACTGTAGACCAAGGTGAGCTAATAAGGAAGAGTTAAATTCCTTCCTCTTGAGAAGTAACATGAAGGAGAGTTCTGACAATAATTCTGCTAATTCATCTTAAAAAGACTGTATTACCACAGGTTGATGTGAGAATTCACTGATGGTAAGCATTTTATTCTGAAAACAGTGACATTTTTCCTAGGGAATTACATCAATCCAATGACACTGGACCCTGGCTATGCTAGACAGCCATGGGACTGATCATTAACTGTGATGCAGGGTTCCATGAGTGTAGGTCCATGTGACCCAGGGTGACAGAAAGGTGAGTATTCATTATCTGCCACATTCCTTAGGCTCAGGGTCCCTCTCATTAAATGTGCCTGGACCAATGATGACTTACAAAATGGATCTTGTTGGAATCTGAACAAAATGAGTGACCAAACCACTTCTGTGAGCTGAGGTCCAGCATGGGGTCCCTGCGAGGCAGACATGTGGAGGTATTTAAGGTGTTCAGGCAGTAGGATTCACAGGTTCTAAGGTATTTGAAAGCTATCCTGACTGCATCTGTTGGAAGAAATGGATTGGACAGTTGTCTGTCGATATTTGCTTGTGGGGTAAAAGTCAAAACTCTTTGACTGTTTAGCTTATAGCATCCATACATTGTAGTAAACAGACACTTAAAAACAACAGATGCATCATGAAACCCTCTAAAAATAAAAGATGAGTCATGAGACCCTCTCCTTGAGCCTGTCACAGCTTTGAACTACCAGAATATTCTGGTTGTTAACAGGTCTGAGGATGAAGATATATTTAAAATCCAAAGACATAATTATGATTTTTCATTCTCATTTTCTATTAAGTGAATCAATTGCATGGTAGTCAAAGAATAGGTACTATGCTCTGTGGAATCTTCACAGTATATTTTAATTTGCTGCCAACCCAGTCAAAAAGATAGTCCTTTTTTATTTATTTCTTTTACTTTTTCTATATGCCAAAGAACCAATTTCAGACACGTTTTAATGCTGATATTAACTATAGGCTACATTAAACATTTTTAGCTATGAATGTAATTTAAATAGCTGTGTTTTCAATAGATCTTTTTCTCTACTTTCCTATATCCTATCAACATTTTCTATTGTACTGAAAGAGATATTCTAATTATAATAACTTATTTGAAGTAGATGTGCTAGGGAAACTTCAAAATTAATATTTCATAAAATATATTTTTATACTCATGATCAAAGATGTGATGTTCTTTTTGTGCATGTGACCCAGTGCCTTATGTGAATTTTTATAATTGCTTATAACTAAATTCATTAGTACAGTTTTGTTTCACAACTTCCCTCTTTCCCCTGTACTTTGTAGATTAAGTGCTGGAATTCCCTGGAATCTCATTGCAAACCCAGTGCACTACTGATTTTGTGACCTGTATTAGCTCCCTTGAAGGATCAACATAATATACTCCTGAGGTAACATCCAATTTTAGTGAATTCATTTTTGTGGTTTATTTTTATTATTTTTAAGTTATCAAGAATTAAATAGGTTTATAAAGAGTTGGTGTAACGGTTAATTTGAATTGTCGACTTGATTGGATTAAGAGATGCCGGTGATTAAGAGACCTCTGGGTGTGTCAGTGAGGGTGTGTCTAGGAATGATTGGAATTTGGGATAGTGAACAGAAGTTAAGCCCCTCCCTAAGTGTGGGCAGCACCACCCAATAGGATGGAATAAAAGTTGGAAGAACAAGGAAGCAGGTGCAGATGCAAGCTCCGCTCTTCTTGAACAAATTCTTGATTGCTTCTTCAATCGTCTGAGGATATCTGACTCTCACCTCTTCACTCTTCCATAGCGGCCTCTGCCAGTGATTCTTCAGGTAGTTTCCAGAAGCTTTGGTCTTGGACTAGGGCAGCACTGTTGATCTTTCTTGTTCTGGAGCTTCTGTGTCTTGGGCTGTGCAACTGCTGGTTCTTCCAGATCTCCAGCTACAGATGGCCATTGTGGACTATCCAGCTTCTGATCGTGTAAGCCAATCTAATAAACCCCCTTTTTATAATCATACTTCCTGTTGATTCTGTTCCTCTAGAGAACCCTAATACAGTTGGTTAATAACAGCATTAAACATTAACAATCTGATAATTTAGCTGAGCCTTCAGTCTCTTTAATTTTAAATATTTTATGCTTTTTTTCTATTTTGTATAACATCTGAAACATTCTACAAAAATTATAAATTAGTGTATTTCATACAGGTTAATAACTGCTGTTGTGCAGTTGTAAAAACTAGACATATCTACTTCTTATATTCCCAGATTCCTTCCCATGACAACATGGACCAAGAACTGAGTTTCAGATGAACAAATTTGTTCCTTCCCTGTGTCACCACATAAAGCAAAGTACTGGGAATAATTCAGCCCCTTTCTCAAGGGCCAATGAGAATTCTTGTATGGTAAATATTTTGTCCTGAAAATACTGACATTCTTCTTAGGGAAACACAATATTCCAATGACACTGAACCCTGGTTATGCTATTCAACTGTGGGGCTTGTCATTGACTCAGATGCTGGGCTGCATAAGTGTGGTTCAGAGTGTCCCAGGGTGACAAAATCCTGGGTGATCAGTACCTGCCACATACTTCAGGCTCAGGGTCCCTCTTATTAAATGTGCCTGGACCAATGATGACTTACAAAAATGGATCTTGTTGGAATCTGAACAAAATGAGTGACTAAATCACTTCTGTGAGCTGAGGTTCAGCACGGGGACCCTGCTAGGCAGACCTGTGGAGGGAGGTTAAGTGGTCATCAGCTGGGTCTGAAACTAACCTGTTCACAGCAAATGAATTGTACAGAAGTCTATAAATACCCAATTGTAGGATGACACAGATTTTTTTAAGGGCTTTACTGGTAACATCCATATACCTAGTAAATAGACTTGAAGGAAACAGGACTTGACTAGCAAAATTATTGTGCCTACCCTTGAGTCATCTGACACTTGTCTGAGCTACCTAAGTCTTCTGGCTGATGTTCAATATCCAAGGATATTAAAGATATTTTACTTTTTATTGTCTATTAAGTAAACCATTTAGATTGAAATTTAAGATAGGGTACCATATGTGGAACTAGTGGATTTTAATTTTTTTGCCAATTTAGGCACAAGGCTTGGACAGGTTTATTTTCACTTTTTCCTATCAAAAGGAAATGATTTTATATATTACTACTGCCTTCAAATATATGCTCCATCAAACATTTCAGATATGAAAGGGTTTTGTTTAAAATTCATTTTTATATGAATTTATTGGTCACAAATACCTTTCCTCAACAATTTCCACTGTGTTGAAAGAGATATTCTCATTATAATAAATATTTTGAAGTGGATATGCTGGGGAAATTTTGAGATTAACATTTTATAAAATATTATTTTATATAATTGTGACCCAAGATGGAAACTTAGTTGTGTTTGTCATACAGATGGTCCAATGAATGTCTTATGTGAATTCTTAAAATTCATTGTAAATCAGTAATCCATTAGCAAATTTTTTTCTCAGCTTCCTTAATTTCCCTGTACTTTTGTCAGTTAGGCATGATAGAATCCTTGGAATCCTACCACTGGACCAGTCAGGTGCTGAATTTCTCACTTATACCAGCTCCTTTATCTGGGAATGATGAAAACAATGTACTCCTGAGGTAACAACAGATTTTTAGTAAATTCTTTGTAGTTTTAGTATTTTTTTTAATTTTCAAAAATTTAATTTTGTGAACAGTATATTAGTACAAACAGCATCAAGCATTATGAAACTGAGCTGAGACATCACTATTTTTAAGATTTTGTGCTTTTTCTCTACTTTGAATAACATATATTACATCTTATAGAGATTGTAAATTAGTATATTTTATGTAGAAGTTAATAGTGAAACTTCCTATCCCAAGCAAATGTGAAAAAATAACTGTTTACTTTCCATATTCCTATATATAATCTCTTCCTGCAGGTCAGTGTGGACCAAGACCTGCATGCAATTCATCTGGATGAATTTATTCCTTCATTTGTGTTGTCACATGAAGGAAAGTATTGGGAATCATTCAGCCTCTCATCCTCAAGAGCCAGTGGAATTTCTCACACAAAGTAAACATTTTGTCTAAACATACTGACATTCCTTGTAGGAAACCACAGAGCTCCAATAGCACTGGCCCCTGGCTATGCTAGGCAGCCATGGGGTTGGTCTGCATGATTAAAGAGTGTGGGTCAGTGTGTCCCAGTGTGATTGAATCTGAGTGGTCACTGTCCGCCACATACCTCAGGCACAGGGTCCCTTTTATTAATGTATCTGGACCAATGATGACATAAAAATGGATCTCATTGGAATCTGAACAAAATGAGTGACCAAACCACTTCTGTGAGCTGAGGTCCAGATTGGGGACCCTACTAGACAGACATATGGGGAAATTTCAGATGTTCAGGCAGTAGGTTCTACAGGGCTGAGGGGAATTGAAAGCTACCTAATTGTGTAACTTAGTTGAAATGAATTGGATGTTTGTTTGTATATATCCAATTGTGGAATATAATAGCTACTCCTTTATTGTTTGACTGGCAGCATCTATATACTGGCTTGGAGATCAGCACCTGAGTGGGAAACATTTTTGCCTATACTTGAGTCATTCATCCTATATTGTTTGATGAGACATTCTCTCAGTGGGAATAGTCAACTAAGATCCTAGTAAATGGCCAGTTGAAAGAAGTGGTGAGTTTTTATTTGGCCTTTATCACTTAAATTTAAAGAGTGTTATGGAACATATAATTTTTGTTTTTTTGAAAGAGTTACAGCATGTTTTAGTTTGATTCCTCATATAGTCACAAGTGTCATGTTTTACATTCCCTGTGTTTGGCATTCAGTATTCTACATGGTTGAGGGAGGAATTCAAATCCTGCATGAAGAATTTTAAATTGCAAAATGATGGAATTGATGTGTATTTTATGGACTGATATTTATTCCTTTGGCCATTTTCATATTTAAATGGAGACTTTAGTTTTAATGAGTGATCCTGAAGGAGTTTTCTGGGGAGACTTTGACACCAATGTCTTAGAAAATAATTGACTTTCTATACTCCTCTGTTCTAATCAGTGAATGTAATTTTCTGGTCATGTAGATTGTCAAGTGCATACCTATGGTTAGTTTCTTAAAATCTCTTAAGTAAACATTCAGCTGGGAAGGTATTGTTCTTCAATTTCCCTGCCTTCCCCTGTGCTTTGTAAGAGAAAAGGAACATTAGAATTGCTTAGAATTATTTCTGCTGTAACAGGATATTGCCATCAGTGACTCCATTTTGCCTTATTCTTGTTTCTCATTCCCTGGATATATTCTTTACTTTGTGTTCTGAAGCATCTTCCCCTCAAGACAAATGTAGACTGTCATTAGGAAATTATCATCTCTGGTCAGTGCTTGTTATGGTTTGGATGTGAGGTGTCCCCCAAGAGCTCACATATGAGACAATGCAGAAAGGTTCAGAGGAAAAATGATTGGGTTGTAAGAGTCTTAACCCAATCAGTGAATTAATCCTTTTTGGGATTAATTGAAGTGGTAGGGTGTGGCTGGAGGAGGTGGGAATTGGGGCATGGCTATGGGGTATATATTTTGTATCTGGAGAGTGGAGTCTCTGCTTCCTAATGATGCCAGCTGCTTCCCTCTGCCATGCTCTTCCACCATGATGTTCTGCCTCACCTTGAGCCCGGAGGAATGGAGCCGGCCTTCTGTGGACTAAGATCTCTGAAACCATGAGCCCTCAAATAAACCTTTCCTTCTCTATAATTGTGCTGGTCAGATCATTTAGTCACAGCAGCAAAAAAGCTGACTAAAACAGTGTGGACTGTCTTAACTCATGATCCTGGGAAATACTGATTTCTGCATGTCATCCCTAATCTATTTCTCATATAAATATTCCCCTATCCCCAAAGACTTTAAGATGATACCTGAGAGATTAAAATGTATGACTCCTTTCAGATTTTTAGCATCCTCAATAAATTCTATTTTCTTTATCCCTAACGTGCATCTCTCAGGCAATGATTTTTCCATGTGGCAAGCTTCCTGACCTCAGGTTGGTAATACTGCCACAACACTGAACTACTGAGTTAATCACTTTTTATCAACTTCTGTATCTATGAAGGATAAGAACACCAATTTCTAAGACAACCTGGCAATTTGTGTGTGTGTTTGTGTGTGTGTGTGTGTGTGTGTGTGTTGCTGGAACTTGAACTCAGGGTACCACACGTGCTAGGCACTGAACTATACACACAGCCACAATTTTTAACAAGTACATTTTTCAGTCTGGGGATGTAGTGCAGTGATAGAGTGTCATCTTAGTGTGCATGAAGCCCTCGGTTTGATTTCTAGCCTCACAAATATAAATGAATAAATAAATGCAGACTTTTGATTATTGGTCATTTTTATGTTGTAAGTAATCAGGAGTGTGCTTGATTTTGTAAAGTCTGTGAATCCAAACAGTCTGAGGTATTAATAATCTAATGAGACATCTGATGTTTCTGTCTCTTTATTTCAGGAAGTTTCATACCTCCTCTTCTTTGAATATGGGGAAAATGCTAGTGGATAATATACTAGTATATTTTATGTGCAGGTATAGAGTGAACTATCCAGTCTTTCCATGATCAATAAATGGATATATAAACTTACCATTGTTACATATGCAATTATCTGTGAGTCCCACATCTGTGATTCAATAAGATATTTGGTGAAAAAAATCTGTATTGAACATGTACCATAGACTTTTTTCTTGTCATTATTCTCTAAACAGTACAAATAACCACAATTTATACAGTATTTACATTTATTTGAGTATTATAAATAATCTAGAGATGATTTAGTGTATTTGGGAAGCTTAGGTTACATGCACTGCTTGCTCTATTTTATATAAGGGACTTGAGCATCCTTAAATTTTGGTGTCTGCTTCAGATCCTTGGACCAAACTCCCAAGGGTACTGAGGGACAAATGTATTTACTGCATTTCCACAGTTCAACAGGGACCAACGGTGGATTGTATGAAAAAGTTTCCTTCTCTTACAAGGTGACATGGAAGAGAGTTTGGGAAGAATTCTGCTTAATTCTCAAGTGCTTCTATTACTACAGTTTGATGTGATAATTTGCTCTTGGTAAGCATTTTGTCCTGAAAATACTGACATTCCTCCTAGGGAATCATATCAGTCCAATGACATTGGACCATGGCTATGCTAGACAGCCAAGGGACTGGTCATTAATTGTGATGCAGGGCTCCATGACTGAAGAGCGTGGGTCCCTGTGACTAGGGTGACAAAAACCTGGGTGATCAGTACCTGCCTCAGGCTCAGGGTCCCTCTTATTAAATGTGCCTGGACCAATGATGACTTACAAAAATGGATCTTGTTGGAATCTGAACAAAATGAGTGACCAAACCACTTCTGTGAGCTGAGATCCAGCACGGGGACCCTGCGAGGCAGACATGTTACGGGGTGGAGGTATCACATTGCAACCCTTTGTGTGCTTGACAAGCAGCATTCATATACCCAGTAAAGAGATGCTGGGAACAAGGTCATTCTTAATGAACACTGTGAAAGTAACTCTGGTAACACTTGAAGCATTCATGCCATTTTCTTCTTTTTTTAAGTATTGTAGTTTTATTTTTTTTATCTTGAAAATGATATATAAAAATATAAAAAACATACATATTAGTGGGGGTACCATGGAACATTTCATTACATGCATACATTGTATTAGGTTTAAATCAGGTTAAACATATCTATCTTCTCAAATACTTATCATTTCTTTGTGATGAAAAGTTTTGAAATTCTTTTTTCTTCACTTTTTGAAATGTGCGATACATTATTATCTGTGGTCACCCAACTGTGTACACCAGAACTTTTTAGTCCTATCTAACTGTAATTTAGTCCCCTTTGATCAACATTCCCCATAGCTTCCTGTTCCTGTACTCTCCCAAGCCTCTAGTAACCACCATTCTACTCTCAACTTCTATATGATCTACTTTTAGATTCCACATACAATTGAGAAGATATGGTACTTCTCTTTCTTTACCTGGTTTATTTCACTTAACAATATGATCTCTTCACTTCTATTCATTTCACAGTCAACAGGATTTCTTTCTTTTTTATGGCCAAATTGTATTCCTTGTTTTATAATGTGCCACATTTTCTTTATCCACTCACCAGTTGATGGGCACCTAGGTTGCTTCCACTTTGTGGCTATTGTACACATCATTTTCTTAGATACCACAGTCATCTTAGTAAGGATAAGTTATGCACAGGTTTATGTACAGAAAATTAGAAATAAATTATTAGTCTTTGCTCATTATATATTTTTTAACTAAAAGAAATACGTGAAAATTGAAGAATAAGTTGTATTCATGAGCATATTTTATGGTATATTTTAGTTAATTTATTAACATTGTCCCAAGAGTTAGAATGTTGTTTCATTTTTTTCTTTCTCTTTTCCCTACTATTCATCAAGCAATGTTCTAAATATTCCATTTGAGTTAAATTAGATGTTCGATCAAACATTTTAAAAGTAAAATTATTAAATTTCTAATTTTGGAATTATTTGGAATACCAATAGCTAATATGCATATTCCTTCAGTGAGTCTGTGTGTGCTTAAAGAGTCATTCTCAATTTAGTTAACAATACTAAAGGCTCAGAAGAGTCTTTGGGTCAACTTTGAGACATCTTTGAAAAGTTGGTTTTCTATTCTACCCTGTTCTAAGGAATGAGTATAATTTTATAGGTCTAGTTGTATAAAAGGTCAAATGAATATCTATAGTTAATTTATTTCAAACTATTTTCAGGAATCAATCCATTGGAGATATTTTAAAACTTCCTTAATTTCCTTTGTGCTTTGTAGAATGGAAGTGTTTTTGGAATTGCATGGAATTCTCACCACCATCCCAAAGAAGATTTGTCATTCTTATCTGTTCCATTTCTGGGACAGAACAAAACTTTGCATTCCAAAGGTAATATCTAATTTTTAATAAATATACTTTTGTGGTTTATTTATATAATTCAGTAGGTAATTTGTTTTATAAAGTATCTGATAATTCAGTCAGTGTGAGGTATAAATTATCTACTGAGCCATCTCAGGCTTT
Organism: Glaucomys volans; assembly: GCA_020662805.1. Taxonomy (NCBI): domain Eukaryota; kingdom Metazoa; phylum Chordata; class Mammalia; order Rodentia; family Sciuridae; genus Glaucomys; species Glaucomys volans. The sequence goes on along the minus strand of JAJEJO010053204.1, from coordinate 81,030 downwards.
CAGATCCTTATGTCCAGGGGTTTTTTGCTTTCTCCCTTTTGAATGATATTAGAAACAACCTAGTGAGCTATATTAGCTTATTTTATATTAAGGCATATAAATAACCCTCCTGTGTTAAGCATGTTTAACAAATAAAAACATGCACTTTATGCTTTTCATATTTACAAACATTTATTGATGCCACAGATTGGTGAGCTACCAAAATTGGATTTATATTAAAGAGTTTATTCTATCTTCTTGAGAGTTGATATGAAGAAAAGTATAAATAATTTTGCTAACCTATCCTCAAGATTCAGTGGGAATTCTCACAAGGTAAGCACTTTGTCCTGAGAATATTTGATATTCCTCTTAGGGAATCACAGTACTCCAATGACATTGAACCCTAGCTATGCTAGGCAGCCTTGGGAATGGTCATTAACTGTAATGTATGATTGAAGAGTTTGTGTCTGTGTGTCCTAGAGTGACAAAAACCTGGGTGATCAGTGTCCCTTTTATTAAATGTGCCTGGACCAATGATGACTTACAAAAATGGATCTTGTTGGAATCTGAACAAAATGAGTGAGCTTCTGTGAGCTGAGGTCCAGCACGGGGACCCTGCTAGGCAGACATGGGGGGATTTCAGTTGTTCAGGCAATAGGATGCACAGGGTCTGGGATATTTGAAAGCTAACATAAGAGCATCTGTTCAGGTAAATAGATTGTAAAGTTCTTTATAAACATCCACTGTGGATTATACAGCAACATTGGTGGGTATTTGGCTAGCAATATCTATCTACTTTTAGTAATCAGATTCTGAGAAACCAGCACATGAATAGTGAGACCCCATTGAGTTATTATGGTAGTACCTGGCCTTAAATCATTCATACATTTACCTTAGATGTTACAATTGTCTATTAGGAACAGTCTATTGAAGTCAATTGGATGGTCAGTTCAAAAGATATTTTGGGGGCTGGGGTTGTAGCTCAGTGATAGAGCACTTGCCTAGCATGTGTGAGGCACTGGGTTTGATTCTCAGCGTCCCATAAAAATAGATAGATAGATAGATAGATAGATAGGTAGATAGATAGATAGATAAAGGTATTGTGTCCATCTTCAACTAAAAATATTTTTTAAAAAGATATTTTTGTTTTGTCTATTGTTTTTAGGTAGGAATATGTTTAAATTTGCTTGCTATTCTAGTCCCCCAAGTTCAGACCATTTTTTGTCTATCATCCCTAAAGAATAGTTTTCTAAATATTTGAGTGATTCCAGTGAGTACTGCTTTAAATAGTTTTAATTGTGAAATTATTATATTTCCACCTCTTGAAGTTATGCCAATTTTATTAGCTAATATTCACGTTCCCTCAGTGGATTTCCTGTCCATTTTAAGGAAGACCCCAGTTTTAATGAGGGATGCTAAGGTGGACTTTGGGGAATCTTTGAACAAGTCTCAAAACAAAGACTTTCCATATACTATCCTGTTCCATGGAATAAGTGACTTTTTTCTTGTCATACAGATTTCCAATAAATTATATTTACATATGATATGATCAATTCCTTAAAAATCAACATTCAATTTGATTTTCTTTCTCCACTTCCCTAAGTACCCTTTGTTTTGTAGGTTCAAAATTGGAGTTGCATGAATTTCTTACTGTCACACTAATGAAGAGCTGATTTTGTCATTTCTACCAGCTTCTTTGTTTGAGAGGGAAAGAATGGCACACTCTTTAGGTAATATCTAATTTTTTATAGTTCTTTCCTTGACTGATTTTATTATTAAGTATTCAGGAATTTGATTGGTGCTGTTTACAGACTGTTCATTCAGACATTAGAAGGCTCTGAGACATTAGAAGTACCCTGAGGTTTCTATTTGTTCTTTTCTAGAATTTTAGCACATTCTCAGTCTTCCTGTTGATTCTTCCCACGGAAACTAGGAATGGAGAGTGATGGAGATGCTCTTCCTCACTGGTGCGGCAGCAGGAAGTTTGACACTGGTGAGAGATGTGATTGTCTAAGTCCCACTGAGTCCTCAGCCATGTGGCCTGGTGAGTTTTGCTCTGAAATTAGAATGGGGAGTATCTCATAGTGTGAGGGCCCAGTGTCTGCATTTTCCATTCTCTGCACCCTGCACCACCACTCTAATCACATGAATATACTTTACCTGTATATGTCCTCCCTGCATTGCTGTAACCACTCTAAATTGAATGGGGTACAACATAACCTTGTGCAGACTCTGCAAATTGCCAGGGTTCTGTGCCCAAAAAGGTTAAATGCTGCAATCCATATTTAGGCAGTTGTTCCTCTACTCCCCTGCCATGGTTTTTCATGACTTCCTTCTTCCCAATTCACTGAATCACCTTTGAAGATAAAATAATTCTGCAGTGGAATTAAATATATTAACATGCTGTTCACCAGTTTCCTATTTTTTGGAGTCTGAGTACATTCATTCAGTCTGATTGCACATTTAATTTATCTGGCAGAAAGTATTGAACAATGTTTGCCCTGATAAAGGTTGGAAGCTAACACAATGATCATTGTTGGAGTAATATCATTCTAGAAGAGTACTACATTAGCTAATTTAATGTCAAGTACATAACTGAACCCTACTGTGCCTCATAGACATGTATGCTTCTATACCTATCCTCTTTCCACATCTTTATTCCTGTAGGTCAACAAGGAAAAAGCACTGGGCCTTACGTGAAAGTTCATTCCTTCATCAGGAGATGTGAAATGAAGAAATTTATGGGGAATGATTTCTGCCATCCTGTCTTTGGGGGCCAGTAGGAATTCTCAGGTTAGTGATATTTTATCCCTGAAATATTGACATTATTTAATTTTTTGTAGGGATTATGTAATACTCCATAGGACACTCTACTAGGCAGCAATGGAATCTGGGTCACTCATGACTGTATGTGTGTGTGCGTGCATGCATGTGTGTGTGTGTGTGTGTGTGTGTATGTGGGTGGGTGAGAGAGAGAGAGAAAGAGGGAGAGAGATCTATAAATACAGATAGATATAAGATTTATATTATAGATATATAGAAACACTCCACCCAACAATAGCAGAATACAATAGCAGTTTATTTTCAAGCATACCTGAACATTCTCTAAGATAGATTATATGATAAACCATAATACTGTACTCAATAAATTTAAAGGACTAAAATCATGTAGAGTATGTTCTATGACCACAGAGAAATTAAATTAAAAATAAAAATATAGTTGGAAATTGCCAGATATTTGGAAAAGAACACATTTTATAGAATCCATGAGTCAAAATGTGTTAAAAGAAAGTATAAAGCATTTTGTACTGAATGTGATGCAATTAAAGATGTGCTTAGAGAGAAGCATACAGTTTTAAGTGACTAAATCAGAAAAGAGAAAGATCAATAAACCTAAGCTTCTACCTTACAAAATAAGAAAAATGCTAAATGAGAAAATGAAACCCAAATTGCACAGAAGGAAGTAAATAATACAGATTTGAGTGAAAATTGTTGACATGAAGAAAGAAAAAATACAGGAAAAATCCATGAAATCAAAAGTTGAGTTTGTACAAATATGAATGAAATTAATAAACCTTTATCTAGACTGACACAAATCACTAAAATTACTATTAAAAGAGAAGACATTACTACTGACCCTGTAGATTCAATTAGGAGTGTTATTGTTACCCTATTGTACTCTCTCAGGAGGAGAGCTATGAAAGAAAACACTTGAAACTCAGCAACCCAACATTGACATTTTCATTCCCATTGGTGTCAGGCCTTATCCCTGTGAGTTTTTCAGAAGATTCTTCAACAACATAGTATCGCTTATTCTAAAATTACCCACATTTCTAGCTAATTGGTATTTTTTTAAACTAGCCAATAATTTAATCTATTTTGGAAATCCTCTTATAATCAATCGACATTAATAATATTGTAAGTCCTCTCTGGTTTCTATTCCTTCAGTTCTAGAATTTTTTATATTTCTATGCTTAGCTTATACCATGAAGGCATTGGTCAGTCAAGAGTGTTTGAATGGGCCCTTCTCTTTTAGGAACAAAGACAATATTGGGCCAAAATGAGATGTGTGACAGAGAGAAGGCCCTGAGACTTCAACAGTATGTCCTGTAGGGTGTGAGTATTGAAAGGACGTAGTGATTTCTTACAACCTTAAATGTTGCCTAAGCTTCCAATTTGATTATATTTAACTTTCTCATATCCGAAGCAGGATTTATTCATCTATGACACAGTTTTCAGTTCTGTACCTCCTCCCAGTTCCTCGATGTGGTCAAACCAGATAACTGCCTTAAATAACTGCATCTTGATTGACCATCTCCTATGGGACAGCTAGATACAACCTACTTGACTGGCCTGTTAAATGTTACCCCCACTCCATGTTGGACTGTGCAGATATGCTGTAGTGACCACTCTCAATCACAGTGTGACTCCATGGAGCTTGTCTTTGCTTGCTTTAAACCCAGCAATTAAAACTCCCCAGGGAAACCTGTTGGTGGATAACACTCTGAACTCAACTAACTCTCCCTCTCTTCCACCCTTCACTCCCTTTTCTTTTCTTCTCCTTTCCCTCCTTTCTTCTCTCCATGTGCTGACTGACCTCTGCATGTGACCCCCAGAGCATGTGACATACTTCCAAGGACCTGTAAGTAATATAGTCTTTATTTCTATCTTGTGTCTCTTCTAATCATTGAAGGGATGCTCTCATCTTAAAGATCCTAAATTGAAACTGCATCCAACTGTCTCCAAACACAGTTTGTGACAGGCTGGAACACCCTGTATACAGTCCTTACACATTTAGTTATTTTTCTCAACTTACCATTTGCTAGGTATTTGCAAAATAATATCCTCGTGGATGATACTGATTCTTGGCAGAAAGAAACTGTCATTTCACTGACTTGTTCTCCAAATAACCATAGTACATAATCAGATAGATACACAGTATAGCTGTATTATTAGAATTTGGGCAGGAATGGGAAATGAAAACTAAGGAAAAATGTCTAAGGATATCCATGGAGTTCTGATGAAAAGAAACAATTGAGAAGTACTGTTTTCCATGTATAGAGGAATATTGTTTCTACCATCTAATTGTGGAAGAATTGGGTATAAAGCATATCAGGTGATACATTTTTTCAGTATTCCCTCAGAAGTAGCAGGCTTTGCAGAGACAGTGATTGTAAATGGTTGGTATTTCTTTTCCCATTAAGGACACTCAGTATCTTTTTCTCTTACAACACATTGTCTTAACTTAAATCTTAGGTGAAGAACTGTATCTGTGTGGTTCCCTTAAAAGGCATTTATTTTGGAAAGACATTTATAATTCAGAAAACAGCTGGTCCAGGTTCACATGCACATAATTGTTAGAAGGAATTTCTAGGACCACATTTACTATATTTGAGACCAGAGAATTAATAATGTGCAGTGATATACTGTTACTCTGGCCTGTAAGATTTTACCTACCATTGTTTAGCAGGAACTGTGTGAATTAAAATTCAAAGATTGATTGATGTTGAGCTTACAAACTTTTTTTTCTTTTTGTTAATAATTTGAACAAGCAGGAGGGTGTAGCAATAGTCTTTATTTCTATTATGTTATTTTTAACTTTTTCCTCACAAGTGCCAAATCCATATATTGGTAAAAAATGCAAACCTTTGAAACACCCTGCCACAATCTGAGCACCACGTGTCCCCTAAGTGGAAATATAAACCCTTGGACCCAAAGGGCCTTTGGCAAAAAGGTCCACTGTAAGTCTGCTGCCTACATCTACTTTGTAATACTTTTTGGTCTAGGCTGCAGTAGCAACATGATTACATAATTTAGGGCTAGATTCACCCCACAAATACCATCTTGCTTCTCATTTTCACAGAGAAAACATGTAGAGTCGCAAGCTGTTTCTTACCATTACTTACAGAATAACGTACTGTGCTTGGACTGTCTAGGGAATCTGAGATACTAAGGGAGAAAGAATACTTAAAATTTCTACAGTCCATCAAATTTCCTCAACAACAAAAATAAACAAAATTGCATGAAATAATCACCTGAGAGTTACCCTGAATTTCAAGTTTCTGACTTTGAACAATTATAATCAAGATCATTCCTTTATAAATTTTATTTTTTATATTCTTTTTGAGAAAATAGCAACAAAATTTATTCTTTACTGGGATATTTCTGTACTTCTTAAAAGAGTCACCAATATTTGTCAAATATTTATAATTATCCTGTGTGAGACTATCATAAATGCTTTTAAGAGTTTTATTTTATAGCATCTATAGTTGTGTTGTTTAATATAAAAGACAGCAGACATTATACATTAAACATTAAGTTCTAAAGTCACAGTACAATATTTTATTTTCTAGTAGCCACATGTGACTCTATCTAGCCTACTTTATTGGACAATGTGAGATTATAAAACATTTTCATTGTCACAGAAAGTTCTATTGTATGTAAATTATTTAGCGCTACTATAGTGTATCAGGGTATGATTAAAAATGTAAGATGATAAATACAAAATCTATAGAACACCTCTTATTGAAATCATAGACAAGATTATTCTGGGGAAAGTATGTTTGAAAATAGAAGCTGCCATATTGATAAATGTTTCTGAATTTGTTTATTGACTTGCCACAAAACTAGAATATGAAATAAACCAGATAATGGTCTTGAGTTATTATGTCTATATTCAGAAGACAAATACAAATTTTAATTATCATTGTATGTTTTGGGTTTAACTTTGTATATAAAAGTTACAACTTTACAATTTTATGTAAACCTAGTATTTCAAGATATTTGAATGTTTGACAGGACAAGAGAAATCTTGTAAATACCTTTGATAAAATTTGTGACATAATGCTCTGCAGATGGCTTCAGAGAGTTCCAGCAAATATTTTAAAATATATAGCATTTGTCATTTGTTCATTGGGTAATCAACAAATTTTAGATCAGTAAATCACATTTAAGCTTTGTTCTGTTCATCTTTGAGGGAACTCTGAATGTAAGTAATCAAATGTATTCCTTATTTTGTCACATCTTAATTTCTAGTTTATTGAGGTTGTTCACAAAACTCAATTCAAAGTGGATCAAAGACTTAGGCACTAGAACAGAGACCCTGCACCTAATAGAAGAAAAGGTAGGCCCAAATCTTCACCATGTCAACCTAGGATCTGACTCCCTTAACATGACTCCTAAAGTTCAAGAAGTAAAACCAAGAATCAATAGATGGGATGGATTCAAACTATAAAGCTTCTTCTCCACAAAGGAAATAATCAATAACGTGAAGAGGGAGCCTACAGAATAGGAGAAAATCTTTACCCCACACACCTCAGAGGGAGCATCAATTCCAAGATACATAAAGAACTAAAAAACACCAAAACAAACAAACAAAAAAACCAACCCAGTCAATAAATGGGCTAAGGAACTGAGCAAACACTTCACAGAAGAAGAAATACAATGGATAAACAAATGTATGAACAAATATTTAATATCTCTAGCAATTAGAGAAATGCAAATCAAAACTAAGATTTCATTTCACAACATTCAGAATGGCAATTATCAAGAATACAAGCAACAATATATGTTGGCGAAGATGTGGGGGAAAGGTACACTCATACATTGCTGGTGGGACTGCAAATTGGTGCAACCATTTTGGAAAGATAGAGATTTCTCAGAAAACTTGGAATGGAACCACATTTGACCCAGCTACAGTGACACAGCCACATCAATGTTTATAGCACCTCAAATCATAATAGCTAAACTATGGAACCAACCTTGGTGTCCTTCAACAGATGAATGGATAAAGAATATGTTGTATATATACACAATGGAATATTACTCAACCTTAAAGAAGAATGAAATTGTGGCATTTGCCAGAAAATGGAAGGAGCTGGAGAATATCATGCTAAGCAAAATAAGCCAATTCCAAAAAACCAAAGGCTGAATGTTTTCTCTGATATGCAGATGCTAATTCACAATGGGTGGTGAGAGGGAAGAAGAGAATTACTTTGGGTTAGGTAGAAGGGAGTGAAGGGAGGGGAGAGGGAGGAAGAATGGTAGAATGAATCTGGTACTATTACCCTGTGTACGTATATGACTACACAACCAGTGTGATTCTACATCATGTACTACCAGAAGAATGAGAAATTATATTCCATTTATGTATGATGTGTCTAAATGCATTCTACTGTCATGTATAACTAAAAAGAACAATTTTTTAAAAACTGATTATTTTATATTATATACTTTTTTCAAAATTATAGATAAATGTTGTGTTTATAGATATCTTTTAAATGAAAAATGATTAAGACACTTGATTACTTCACTTGAATGTACCCCTTTCACTAGGTTGTTGCTTTGGGGCAAATTTTAATTTTAGACAACTTTTAAAAAAAAGTTTAGTTTAATTCAGTTGAATTCAACCTTTCTAGATATTCATATATTACTGGCATGTGCAATTTCCTATAAAGATGGTCTCGTGAAAATTGGTAAGCTAAAATAGATTTAGTTTGCCAGTGGAATTGTTAGGAACTTTCTTTAGACTTTATAGAATGGAAATGGAGAGATCATGCTTTTGTTGCTTTTTGTTAAACTAACTTATTTATTTATTGGTACTGAGGATTGAACCCCAGGGGTGCTTAACCACTAAGCCACATCCCAACCCTTTTTATGTTTTATTTTGAGACTGGATCTCACTAAGTTGCTGAGGGCCTCATGAATTTGCTAAGGCGGTTCTCAAATTAATGATCTTCCTGCCTCAGCCTCCCAAGTCACTGGGATTATAAGTATGCACCACCATGCCTGGCATTGTTGCTTTTTTTTTTTTTTTTTTTTTTTGCAGTGCTAGGGATTGAACCCAGGGCCTCGTGCTTGCAAGGCAAGCACTCTACCAACTGAGCTATATCCCCAGTCCTGTTGCTTTTTTATAGTAATATTTTTTTAAATTTTATAACAGTCTTAATAGAACATGAATATTTTACCTCATGAATATGATTATTTTTTAACTGCTCTCTGTCCATTGGACCTTGTGGGAAAAGGGAGAGTGGTTCACGTTTGTGCATGTGACACACAGAGGACTTAGCAATATCCACGTTTCCTAGTCTGTGCATAGCACACCCACACTTCCTGACTTTTATTGTTAGGTTGTGCGTGTGTCCTTATGTACATATTGACACATCTGCATGCATGCATATTTTTGTATTAAGAGATTATTTTTCCTCTTTTCTTTTTCTTTTCTCTTGTCAGGTGACCATAGACCCCAGAATGGAAGGGCAGTTGTTTATGCCTGTCTTCTCAACTCTCAAATGTCATTTTCAGAGTATGAGCTGGCAGTTTATTTCCGAAGTCTCCATTTCTACCTATGGTCTCTTGGATACTCTTACAGGTATAATAACTATATGGGCAGGAAATTGCAATGTTAATAGGAAAGCAGCCTAGAATGAGTCTGAATTGATAGGTCTTGCTCTTCATAGGCTTGATTGTATTTGGTTGCAGCCAAGAGGGATTAAGAACTCATCCAAAAATCAGATGAGTATGGTTACAGTAAAGGAGAGTTACAGCTATGTGATCATAACAGGTTTTCTTGACTGGATGTCTTTCCTCAATAATCCTACCCTCAGCTGAATTACCTTCATCAGACCATTATGTTTCAGCTCTTTATTAGCATGATTGATTGCTCCAATGTACTCTTAATTTCCTGTGGCCAGTTAACTTTCAGCTTATTTTTTGTGACATAGCCACCTTGCATATTAACTTTCATAGAATAAGTTATCAGTAAACTTTTGGTGAGAATACATATATTTGTAGTCTGTTTTGAGTGATTTTGTGAATAACCTTTCCAACAAAACAGTGAAAGATAAGTGATTTTTAAGAAAGCAAAATACATTCTTTTTGGTGGGACTCAGGGAATTCATTAAGCTTTAGAAATCTGATACTAAAACATATAGAGATATGGAACATCTGGTTATGGCTTCAGAGCTGTGTAAATAAGGGGCAGTTTCCAAATGAAGTCAGTATTAAAGAGAAACAAAGTGAATTTCCCAGAGGCTTTCTGCTTTACCTGTTTCATTGGTAATTATGTTTCTTATTTGTTTGTTTGTTTTTCACCTCAAAAGATGACTTTCTGGGATGTCTTCTGGGATTGAGTGGCACCATTAAATCCCTGAAAGAAGGCTCCTGCAACAAAGAGCTCTTCACCTGCGTATTTTCCAAGAGACACCCTCTGAAGGTAAGGATGTTAGTAAGAATAGTTCTTGCTTTATAGAAGCCATGTCTGGGTAGAAAATGAGATGTTAATTTCCTGCAGACTGTATATTCTAATGGACTCCAATGGACAGGTGGCATGATGGGTTAAATGTCAGAACTTCTTTTGTATAGCTTTATAGCTTTTTATATTTCAGTCCATTTTCTGTCAATATGAAGGATTTTCTTATAACTTTTCTTCTCTCATCCAATAGACTGTAATTCTTCATGGCTGGATTCATTGTGTTGCTAGAGAATTGTATGCATGAAACACAGTGGATTCTCAGTATCTCAGACTAGAAAGCTGACATAATTTTATCTGAAAGAATTGATCAAATGAATGAATGACATTGAACTTTAAGGAGCCAAGTACAGCGGGGAAGAGACAGACCCAAAATTTAAAATTGCTGGAGAATGTCCATTACTTTTTAGCCCAGCAAAAGAAGAAAAAGCAATACAACAATACCTGGCGTCCTTGCTGTTAGTTAGGAAGTTGTAAAGTCATTTTTGTAGCCACAGTGTGAACTCAGTTGCTAGAAATGTGGCTTTCTCTGGGTACTCTGCACAGATTTGTTCCATCACATGTATGGGAATAGTAAGGATTTCAGGACCCCTATCTCCTTAGGAAACGTGTTTCCAACCTTTGCCATTTTCCCTCTGTGTCTTTGCAGGTGACGGCCACAAAGACAAGGTATATTTGTTACAGTTGGTGCCATTACTTCTACCACCAGCTGCACCAAAACAATGATGCAATCTTCCTTATGCACAGTTTCTTCTCTTTCCTGTGTGGCAGTGGATGCCTCCTGCAGATAAGAAATGCTTAACTGAGAAATGCTCATGTTGGGATATCATCGATGAGACTTTAATTTGGGCATGGTGACTGTTTCCCTTGCTGCCACTTGACTCAATCCCAGGAGCCTCACTAGAGGAAATAATATTACACAAGAAGCTCAAAATGATGGAATTGCTCAGTGCTCCCATACAGATACATTTATAATTTTCATTTGCCATGTGGTAAATTTTTTAAAAATAGGATACAGTCAAAAGAAACTCTGCATGATTTTTTCAAAAACTCAATATTTAGATAATTAATATATAAATTAAGTGCCCTCCTCTCTTTCAATTCCATCCCTACAGTTTTCTTCTATTAAGGGAGTTATGTGCATCCTTTTAGAGGACAGATGTGCACAAACACACAAACTAATTTGGGGAGGGGGTCTAAAAGTGGGGCATATTGTAATACATTCTCCTGCAAATTGCCTCTTTCATTTAATAGTCTTTTCAATGGGCTTTTTCTATTTCAGTAATACATACATACCTGTGCCATTTGTTGAATGACTGCATGACTGTTTTGTAGATGAAATATAATTAAATGTTCTAAGCATTTCTCATTCATAGATATTTATGTTAGCACTAAATTTCTGTGCAATGAACCTCCCTATATATCAACAATTTTGCATTTGTTTATTATATCATAATAAAATTACTAAGCAGTTGAATCACTGGGATTAAGAATATGCACACTTCAAATTTTGAAATTATTGCAAGATTCCTTTTAAAACGTGGTTAACAATTTTATCCTCCATGGCAATGAATGAGATTGCCAACTTTCCCACAACCTCACAGTTACTGGTTTCTATAAATATTTAAAATCTTTGCCAATGTTATCACCCAAACTATTGTCTTAAATTGTATTTCTTTTGTTTTTGAGTTTGATCATTTTTTCATGTTTATTAGTCATCTGTATTTTTTAATTTCTTCTTTTATGTCGTATTTTGAGGGTGTGGGGAGGTTTTAGTCTCTTCCAGATTTCAAAGAGCACATTTACTATTGAGGAAATAAGCTTTGGATTGTCAAGCATTATAGATATCTTTTACACACTTTTTAACTTTGTTTTTGTTACAAGAATGTGTATGATTGTTATATGTCCGAGTATAACCATGTTCACTTTTATGGTTTCTGAGTTTCATGTCATTTTGGGAAAGATATTTATACTGAGTCCATAAAACTCTTCACCTATGTTAACTTCTAATTATTTTGTGTTTTTTTAATTCAAATTCTTAAATCATGAGAATTTTTTTTTTGTTTTAAAATCTTAAGGTTGCCAAGTTATTTGCCATTACTTGCGATTATTGCCAATAATTGCCCATTTATCTGTAATGCCATCTTGCGCATATGCTGTATTCCCATCTGTGACCGGCTTCATCTTTGTTCTGTGGATCTGTGTGTCTCTTCTTCTGCCTCCTGTCTCATGTGTCTTCTTGTTGGAAGAAATTGCAGTTTAGACTGTAATTTCATAAACTTTAATAAATTAATTTAGGGGAGAAATGGTTTTTAATAATACTAAGTCTTCATATCCAAGAACAAGGTATGTCTTTTTATTCAATAATTTTAATAACTATTAATATTTTTTTGATGTTGGGGTTTTTCTTCTAATTTATTTGTTTGTTTATTTTTCTGTATCTGAAAGTTTTGTTTTGGGGAGATTAGTGGTTGCCTTACTGTTTCTCATTCCTTTTCAGATTTTTTTCAAAATGTGTGTCAAATTCTTTGCCAATATTGATAATTTTTATTCTCCCCCTTATTGATCCTAATTTTGATTATGTTGATAAAGTACACAGACTGATATTTGCAGGGCACTCAAACAATTGTGGAAATAATTACCGACCCTTGGCTTAAATGGGTTTTAATGGAATGCTTCTTGGGTTTGAACAGCATGTTGTTGCTTATTTCCCCAAAAGACTACCCAAAAAAGCTACTATGGTCAAGCAAAGTTGAGTTTATTAAACTTATTGCAGCAAGGGAAAACACCACCTTGACAGGGTTTAATAGTGTTTTAAAAGCAGGAAATAAGGGCTTTTGCTCTGGGCTGATGTGATTTAAAGCAGAAAACTGAACAGGGATGGGCAAAATTCATCATGCAATTCTTTAAGATTGATGGAAGAGTATGATGAGGTTCTTAATGTGAATCCTGATAATCAGATTATTGTCTAAGTGAACTGCTTGCCTAGATAAAATGTTGTCAGTGATAGAAAAGCTATTTTATTAGTTTATATTTTTATCTTGCTGGGCAGGACTCAGGGGCGGTATCAGGTTTTATTCCCAATAAGTAAGTTATTTTTATTTGGATGGTCATCAATGTAAGATGCTAATTTTAAGTTTGAGATATTTTGTTTGCTTTTTCCATATTTTTCTAAGACATTTTAACTAAAACCATGCAATAAATATATTCATTGCTTTTTGCACAAGCAATGTTATATTCTTTTTAAAAACATTTATTGGTGTAAAAAATTCATTTTCTTTTATTGAAATTTCCTATTTTTTCTTGAATGAACAGACCATATTTGGTTTTTAAAAAACATTAGATTATTTTAATTAACTCCTGAATCATGGGTGTTTTGATTTGGAAGTTTTGAAAGCATATTACTAAAGGTAATTAATCTGTGATTTTATGTGATATTTTTGTCATGCTTTGATAACCAGTTTTCTGATTGATTGTGTTAAAATAATTTTGAGCATTTCTTTCTATTCTGTGCTCTAGAATGGGTTAAATAGCTGTAGCATTACTATCAGTGGTTAAACAAACACATCAATGAAATCATCCAATCTCTCTTGTTTTCGTTGGTTTGAAGAAGTGAGGCTATTTAGAATTTTTTTTTCACTTTTTTCTATGGTTATAACTTGTCTTATCTTTTGTGTATTACATTTAACCTTTTTCTCCTGAAGATCACAATCCTTGTAGATTTTCCAGCACGTTAACCTGAAGTTTCGGTTATTTCTGCTTTGACTTTTTAAACTATATAAATTTAACTAGCAGATTTTTAACTTTATTAGTCTCATTCCCTTTACCCCCCTCAATCAGTTTTTCAGTAGTACAATTATCAGGTTTTTAAAAATGTTCTAGTTATTTATATATTCCATATTTTTCTCTGCTTTTCCTAATAAATTCTTAAATGTAGCCAGAAACAGTGATGCATACCTATAATCTCAGCTTCTGTAGTGTTGTTGTAACTTAGTGGTAGAGTGCCCCTGGGTTCTATCCCCAGTACAAAAAAAAAACTTAAAAATTCGTAATTCATAATCTGTATTTATTTTCACTTGTTCTCTTGTTCTTGATAACCAAAAATTTTCTGTTTATTTTATAAAACTTTTCATTTTTACATATTATAAGCATACAAAGTAATAAGAGGAAAGAATAGTGTGAACTTGCACATACTAGATACTAGGAACTAAGTTCTGTTATCAACATTTGTCATATTTGCTTCATGTTTTTTTAAACATATGCTTAAATGAGCCTGAAAATCATAACCCATTTCTTTTCCCAAGAAACATTTTTAAATTTTATTTTCAAATAATGATATATATTACAAAATTCAAAGTTACAAAAGATGCATAGATCTGAAAAGGGAAATATAATTCACCTTCTCAATACTGTCTTTCCTGGCCACCCAATTTCTCCTTCCTAGAGACAATTGGTGTTATTAGTTTTTGTTTTTCCCTATATACACCCTCAAACACACATCCCCCATACCCCAGAATAGATACACACACACACACACACACACACATGCACACATATACACATTGTTTTATACTTTTCTGTAAATTAAGCAATATATAAATATTTTTATTTACATACATACTTAAGCAATATATAAATATTTTAATATTTCTAGCATGTTATTTATATTAGTATATGAGGAGCTTCTTTATTATTTTAAATAATTTGTATCTTTTCATAGGTAAAATTTACATAAATGCTTAACTCTTAAATGTATAATGAGTTTTCTTAAATGTAACTACTGAAGAGATATTTTTATAAATACTTGAGAAGTTTCTCTACTGCCTCTTTTTAGTCAAGCAAATTCTCATAGGAAAGTGTTCCGATTTCTGTGATCATAAATTAGTTTTGCCTATTTTTGAAATTAATATGAATGGAATCATACAGTATGTGTCTTCTTCCACCCCATCATAAGGATATTGAGATTTATCTGCACTATTCCCTATATCAGTGCATATTTTATAAAAACAGCAATAATCCTTTTTCAGTCGATCTTATCTACAGTAAATGATATCCATTTGTATTATTTCTGCTAATGTTAAATATGATCAATTGATTAAGGTAGTGTCTGCCAGCTTTCTTAACTGCAAAATGGTTCTTTTCCTCTTTGTAAATACCAAATATTTTGTCAGGAGATACTTTGAGACTATGAAAATATGTTCTTTATCATCTAATTTCAGTATCCATTGAAGACTCTACTTACAGCAATTATTAGTATGGGGTTTGCCTAGTGATAGTCTGTATTTCCTGGATACACTTACTTATTGAAATTTTAAGGAAGAGCTGGCCTTCTTCCCCATTTAAAAAATGTATTCACTTGTTTTTAATCAGTATGGATTTACTGATATTTTATTTTAGGGTTTTCATGTATTTCAAATATTATTTATTTTCATTAAAATTTTCCTAGGTTTGACCATGGGGACTCCTATAAGTTGGCCCTGTATTCTTTGAATCTGCCTCAGCATTTACATATTTTTTGCTTCTACAGTATGTTCTAGGCTTATCTTTATTTTCCTTCCCAAAATCTGTAATCAAGCTTTCCTTTAAGGAACTCTGGTTCTTTATATTGAAAAATAATATTTAGAAATCTAGATCTGGGTATTACATGTACTCATTACAACTGTTGTGTCATTGCTTCTAGGCCCAGAGCTAAGAAATATGTATAGGTTTACACACATACATCTATATTTATTTGTCTTTATTCATTTACCTATCTATATGCTAGGTATGTATTGTCATAGTATATTATAGATAATGTATATATTATCAATCTATACAAGGAATCTTTTCTGATTCCAATCCAGTATAACAAGGCTCAACTTATTCTTCCTTCTCCTTAGTTGTTATTCGTTTCTTCAACCTGGGAAACCTACTTGTTATTATCTACATGTTTTCTCTCATGTCTCAATACAATATATACATAAAATAATGTAGAATTGCTAAATCACACTCCTTTACAAAACAAAATCATTAACTAGTACACAATATCAAAATGTAGATTTTTTTCTTTTACCTTTCCTATTTTTTCTGTAATTCTTCTCTTTCTTTTCCTGTTAATGACCATGCAGTATGAATTATAAAATAACCCATATTTTCCATTAATTCATCCCTGATTCCTATTTATGCTTTCTTTCCTCTTCCTCTTTATGTCCCCCATTCTTTTCTATTTTTTAATTGAAATGAAATTCACATAACATAAAATTAAATATTTAAAAATACATTATTCAGTGACAATTAGTACTTCACAGTGTTGTGCAACCACCTTTTTTTATCTAGTTCCAAAACATTTTCAGCACCCCAAAGAAAATCCATACTCATTAAGCAGTTAGTCATCACTCTCCATCTCCTATCTTTTCATTTTTGGGGTCTTTTGATAAGGAGACATTTTCTTAATTTTGGTGAAGGTATAGTGTATCAACTTGATTTGTTTATTTGCAATACTTGTTGCAAACTCACTATTGAATCTTTGCTTATCCTAAGTTTACAAATTTATTCTTCTGAGTTTTCTTCTACAATCTTTATATTCATACTTTCTGCACCTGTGTGCTATATTGCAAATTATTTTAATGTGTAATGTGATATAAGGGTTGAATTTCAAAATTTTCATGTGGTCCTCCATTTGTTCCAGAACCATTTGTTGAAGACTTTTCTTAACTGAACTGATACTGTTGTTCAATTAAATCAAAATTTGTGTGTGTATGGATCTTTTTTGAACTGGGTTTTCCTTTCTTAATGCTATTCATTTTCACTGAAGTTTCATAGTATTTTTTTTTCTTTTTATTGATTCATTTTAGTTATTCATGACATTGGGACTTATAATGACATAGAATCATGGAATATAATTTGCTCTAATTCAGTGCCTAGTATTTCCCCATTCCCTTCTCCTCTTCTTCTTCTTCCCTTCCCTCTGCTCTACTGATCTTCTTGCTATTTGCTTTTAATATTTTTAAAGTAGTATCTTGTGGAAATACATGATGGTGAGATTTGCTATGGTATATTCATATATGTACATAGAAAATTTAAGTTTCAGTCAGTAAGTCTTGAGATAAGATAGTGTGATTTCAAAACTTTGTTCTCGTATTTCAATGTTTTTTAGGGAGGGACTTGACTGTACTAGATTTTTTGTATTTTCACTATTTTTAGAATTAATTTGTTAATTTCTTAAAAATAAAGCATTTAAGAAATTGGTTTTGAATGCATTAAACCTATATATAAATTTAGGGATAATTGACCTCTTGATAAAAGTGAATCTTCTGATACATTAAAATAGTATGGTCCTCCACTTACTAGGTCATCTTTAATTTCTCACAAAGCATTTTATAGTTTTCAGTATAAAAGAATAGTTTATAGTTTTAATATAGAAAAATTAATTTTTAAAATTTAATTGTTAATAAAAACTTAATTAGATGTATCCCTTTGATTTTTTATTTGATGCTTTTGTAAATGAATGTTTAAGTTTGATTTTTCAAAGTTTGTGCTACTTTATTATATAAAATTATAATATTTTTCACATTGTAAATCCTTTTAAATTGAATTGTCTTTTTCCCAATCTCAGCAGAAAGTATCCAGTTTCTTATCAGTAAGAAAGATGGCTAGGGGCTGGGTTTGTGGTTCAGTGGTAAAGCACTTCCCTAGCATGTGTGAGGGACTGGTTCAATCCCCAGCACCACATAGAAAAAAAACTAAATAAAATAAAGGTATTGTGCTCCTCTACAACTAAAAATATTTTAAAAAAAAGAACGATGACTAAGTTTTTTTGAGGATGCCCTTTACCAAACTGAGAAAGTTTTCTTCAAATACTTGTTTGCTAATATTTTTTACAATAAACGTGTTAAATTTATTGGACTTTTTTCCACATTTTGGATATAATTATGTTTCTTCTTCATTCTCTTATTATGGGAATTACGTTGATCAGATTTTGAATGTTAAACCAACACTTCATTTTTGATATAAGCCATTTGTTCACCATTATCCTTTTGTGTATTTCTTTATTAATTTTGCTACTTCTTTTTTTAAAATTTTTTAAATTTATTAATTTTGATTCATTGTACACAAATGGAGTAAAACTGTTGTTTCTCTGGTTGTACACAAAGTAGAGTCACACCATTTGCATAGTCATACATGTGCATAGGGTAATGATGTTTGTTTCATTCTGTTCTTATTTAACAATTTTTCATATGTGTCAATGATAGCCATTAGCCTGTGATTTTCTTTTATTATAATGATATTTTTAAATAAGGCTTCACAAAATATATTGATTATTTTCCTTTCTTCCTCCATTTTGCTAGTATTTCATCCTGGAAGGTTTAGTAGATTTCATTACTAAAATGGTCTAGGTGTGGTGTTTCCTTCATGTTATTTTAAGTAATAGTTTAAATTTATTCAATAACAAACAGGATTATTCCGAGTTTCTTTTTCATCTAATGTCAGCTTTACTAAGTACTTTTTTTTTCATTTCATCAGAGTTATTGGATTCAGTGCTATAAAGTTGTTAATATCATTTCTTTATTACCCTGGTAGTATCTGAAAGTCATGTGGAGAACTCATTTTTTTGCATTCCTTAAATATGTAGCATCATTTTCCCTTAGATGCCTCTTTTTAAAAATAATTTTTTAGATGTTGACAGACTTTCAATTTTATTCATTTATTTGTATGTGGTGCTGAGAATCAAACCCAGTGCCTCACACATGCTGGGCAAGTGCTCTACCACTGAGCCATAACCCCAGCCCTAGTTACCTCTTTCTGGGGTCTCCACTCCATCATTTTATTAATCATTAAAAAATCAATTTTAACCTTTCTTTGTTGTATTTTTTCTATAGTATCTGGTTTTTAAATTTTATTTGTTCTTATTTGTTATACATGGGAGTAGAATGCATTTTGACACCTTGTACACAATTGGAGCACAGCTTCTCTTTCCTCTGGCTGTATGTGGTGTTGAGTCACACCAGTAGTATAATTATACATGTATATAGAGTAATAATGTCTGTCTCATTCTATCATCCTTCCCATCCCCACTGCTTCACCTTTCTTCTCACTCCCCTCTGCATAATCCAAAGTTCCTTCATTCCTCCCTACCCGCCCCCCACTATGGATTAGCATCCTCTTATCAGAGAAAACATTTGGCCTTTGGTTTTGGGGGATTGGCTTATTCCACTTAGCATGATATTCTCTAGTTCCATCCATTTACCTGCAAGTGCCATAATTTCATTATTTTTTAAGACTGAGTAATATTCCATTGTATATATGTACCACATTTTCTTTATCCATTCATCTGTTGAAGGGCATTTAAGTTGGTTCCATAATGTAGCAATTGTGAAATTGAGCTGCTATAAATATTGATGTGACTGCATCACTGAAGTATGCTGTTTTTGATCTTATAATTTCCTTCTTCCTTACCTTGTTTTTAATGTGCTGTTCTGTGATAATTTTTTAGGGTTGGAACTTGGGTCTTTGTGGCACTTTCTTGGCTTCTATTTTAAGCATGTAAGGCTATAAGCATTTCAC
Source organism: Glaucomys volans (assembly GCA_020662805.1). Classification (NCBI taxonomy): domain Eukaryota; kingdom Metazoa; phylum Chordata; class Mammalia; order Rodentia; family Sciuridae; genus Glaucomys; species Glaucomys volans. The sequence continues at coordinate 61,259 of JAJEJO010053204.1, read as the reverse complement.
CAATGAATCTCACAAATTTTGGTAAATTAATTATCATTCAGTTAGTAGCTTCTTACTTCCTTTGTGATTTAGTTTAACCTATTGTTTTCAAGGGTAGTATCCAAATATTCGGTTTTTGTCTGGGTAATTACTTGCTACTTCTAATTTAATTATGTTATGGTATAAAAGAGTACTCTGTAATATTTCAACTTTTTAGAATTTATTAAGACTTCTGATCTAGCAGTTGACCTATCATGATGAAAGGTGGACATGCAATCACTGAGTATAATGGTCTACAAATGTCAATAATTCAAGAAGTCTGTCAGATTTTGTTCAGATAGTTTTTAGATTTCCTACATATTCAGTGAATATTTTTGTTGTTCTGTAAGTTAGTGAGAGTAGTGTTAAGAGAAAACCTCTGCCTATAGTTGTGAATTTATTTTTAGTTCTTTAGATCTCTAATTTTTTAATTTTATTGGCTATCATGACTTCTAAATTAATTTTCTGTTTTCCTAATTTGATATGTCTCTCTTTATCTTAGATAATATCTGCTGTCTTGAAATCTTTGTTATTGAAGTAGGGTTACCAGCTTTCTCATGCTTACAGTTTGATGTAACTTTCTGTTCATCCTTTTTACTTTAAATGTATTTGTGTCTTTATATTGAAGTGCTTCTGTTGTAGACAGCATCTCAATTCAGTTTGACCATAAGTGACTTTGAAGTTTTTTTTATCAATTTACATTAAACATACTTATTAACATGATTGGACATATGCCTACTATTTCCCTGCTGATTTTCCTATTTGTCCCATATAATTTGTTTCCTCTCTCTGCTTTGCTTCATTATTTGGTCTACTTTAATTTTTTTAGTATTATGTATTAGCTTCTCTACTTGCATTTTAGCCCTATTTCTATATATTTTTGCTAGGGATTCCTGTATGGGCTATAACATTCACCTTTATACAAGTTGACTTAGAGTCAACTAAGTCTTTACTTCATGTAAAGTATAAAAACTTTTAGCAGAACAGTCTCACTAAGTATTCCTTTGTTCTTTGTTCTCTTGTCATACTTTACACCTATATATGGTACAAAACCTATTTATTATAATTTCATTTCTATAAGCAGTAATATTTTAAATAAAATAAGAGGATATACTATAGTTTCTGTATTTACCCATGTATTTACCATTTCTGCTTTTTGCTCATTTCTGTTTCCATCCTTGTTCTTTCCCTTCAGTCTGAAGAATTTCCTTTTTTATCTCTACAGTGGAAGTATGAGGACAACAAATTCGCTTACCTTTTGTTTGTCTGAAAATACATTTTTCTTTCACTTTTGCTGCATATTAAATTCTGGATTGCCTTTCTTTTTCTTTTAGCACTTTAAATGCAATAATATGATGTTTTGTTCTTTTTTATCTCTACTTTTATTGATGAAAATTCAGTCATTCCTTATATCACCATTTATGTGTGTTGAGTGTATCTTTTTATTCTCTGCTTAGTTTCAAGGTTTTCTTAGTATATTTTGTATCTAAATGTGGTTTTCTTGGTGTTTTCTTATTTGATATTCATGAACTGATACTCTGCTTGATCATAAATTGATACTCTACATGAAAAGTATGTATTTTTAGCCTACATTTTTTCCAGCATACATATTTTTTTCTCCTTGGTTTCTCTCTCTTCTTTCATTCTATGGTACAACTATACCTATGCAAGAATGCTTTCTACATTTATACCTGTCACTGATAATCCTATCCTTTAAAAATAATCTTTTTAAATGTATTTTTCAAATCAGGTATTTCTGCCAAGTTCAGGCCATTTACTCTGCAGTTTCCAGTTTTACAGTTTTACAGTTTTACTTTAATTTTTAAATGTATTTCTGGCCCTCTTATTCTATAATTTTCATTTGGTTCATTTTTATAATTTCCATTTTTCTGATTGTATTCCCTACATTTTCACTTATTATGAACAGTTTTTCTTTAATTATTGGAGCATATTTTACTTGGTTCTTTAAGGTCCTTATCTGCTAATACTACATCTTTTTATATATGTTTCTGATAATATATGTGTAATTTGAATTTTGAGAAAAACAGAGAACAATTTAGGAACTCTATTAATATAAAATATATTTTTATCTTTTATTATTTGAAATCTATATTATTATTGAATGCTAAAATAGCAATACTATGCTATGGGTGTCCTAACATGTAACTGTACTCTGTATTACAAAAATACTGTTCAGGATGAGGTAAGGATGAACATAACAATAGTGGTAAATAGTTCTTATGTTTTACACAATGTGGTTCCATATCTACTGAGTAAAATGTAATTAGTTGTGTATGTGCATATGTGTGTGTGTGTGTGTGTGCATGTGTGCATGTTGCCAAGTATTAAACCTAGGTAGGGTCTCAGGCATGCTAGGCAAGTTCTCTACCAGTAGAATCATAGGACAATTGCTAAAAATGAGAAATGTAGCTAAAAAGGCATAGCAAAATTAAAATGTGATAACAAAAATACTTTATTGATCCAAAACAATCTAGGGAAGGAAGAAGAAAGGAACAAAGTAAACAAAGATATACAGAAAGCAGATGGCAAATCTGTATCTAATCGTATTTACGGTCATTACTTTATACGCTTGTTATTCATTATCTTAATTATTCAAACACTAGTTAGAGTATTTTAAAGTTTCTCTGTAGTTTTCTTAAATTTCATGTATTTTTTGCCATTTTTGTTTTAAACAGTTTGGTGCATATTTACCTTTCTTGGGTTTGATTAAATTTGATCTTGTGGATTATAATCTCGATAAACAGAACAGCATTTTAACTTTTTTTGTTTTTGTCTTTGTCTCTCTTTGGGTGAAACATTTAATTGTGTATATTTTTATTTTAACAACTATTAAAATCTGATAATATTGTTCTATTATTCATATTTATGTAACCGAGAGTGTTATGTTAATTTGTCTTTGTAATTTTATTTGTTATTTTATATTTCTCCTTTCTTCTTAAATGACTTGTGTTTTTTTAAATTTTTGTCTTTTAAAATATACTTGCATTTCTCTCTGTTGCAATCATTTAGAAGATATGTGGCATGGTGTTTTGATAAATTTATGTTATTTACACATCTTATGTTGAAATCAAAAATTTGACCAACTTAATATAGGATTCCTTGTGTGAAAGAAAATAGCAAACTAAAAATTCCTTATTTATATAATAATTAATCATTATCAAAATGTTCTTATTGATTGAATACATGCTTTAAAGTGGTAGATTCTATGCTGAAATGTTTATAAACGTTGTCTTTTAAAAATTTTCCAGTTGGTGATGTAGCTGAGTAGTAGAACACTTGCTTAGCATACTTGAGACCCTTGATTCAATCCCTAGCACCATAATTTTTTTCAAATTACCCCATCATATAATGTATGTTATTAATTAAAAATGTAACATATGTAATATATTTCACATTCACTTATTATGACGATACTCATTCTGCCTTTCTCAAATTTTCCTTTTGAGTATTAAAAACTTTATATAGATAAAGCAGCCTGGAAAGATTTGGAATAATACTAAAATGATCAGATACTGGGAACAGCATTGGTAGTCCTTGTAACTGATTGAGCAATATTTGAGCCCTATTCTATCTTACTACTGCAAATCTGTGTGATTAACCATTATACGTTTATGCTGTTCATACAGCATCATCAATTTGTTGGCATAATCTGAAATTTTTATTTTAATCTCATAGGCACATATTTCTATCATTTTATTAAATTGCAGAATTTATACAAAGTCAAATTATTGCATTTATTTCATAATTACATTCTATTTTGTAGCAATAGGCACTGTAGAGTCAACAATTACATGTAGAAGTCAGTATGGTTGTCACTGCTTATTTTATGATACCACATTCACACTGCTATTATTTTATCTCTTTTTTTTTCTATTTTGTTCTCAGGAAGAATTGTTCAAGAACTCCTGAAGTAATATATTTCCTTAATCTTGATATTATTAGCCCTTCTTTTCTTCATTAATTAGCTTGATCAGTCAGATTTCTCAGTTTTTAGCAAAAGGTATACAACACAAAGTACCTTAATGGGGGGAAAGAGGATTCCTAACCATAATGATTTCAGGCTCAGTGGAGCCCAGTAATACAGAAACCAAAGAAGCATCTGGTCTTTTACTTCTTTACTATATCTAAGGTCTGTGTCTCCTGGTTTGGCTGAATCATTCAGTCCATTTTTCATTTATGAATACTCAGGGTAGTTCTGGTCATTTTCATTTATGTGGATTTGTGAAAGGGTCATTTGAAGCCCTTGATTCTGTTCTTATCTTCCTTGAAAACTCAGTAAAGTTCCTTGTCCATTTAGAAGTCTAGATATAGAGAGATGGGCCTAACTTAACACACCATGACGTTCGCAGACCCAGGAATAGGAACTCAGGGTAGGCCTGGTCATATCCTAGTGGAAGTATGGTATCCAATGATTATCAGCTTCATTAGGACCTCATGGTCTAGAATAGAGTGTCCCTGAGGACAAGAGAAAGGGAGCTGCAAACATGGCCAGACCAAAGATTTGTAAAAAGTGTGAGTACTTTACATGAAGCCTTAAATTTAAAGTACATTTACATAAATTATGCCACCACCAGCAGTAGGGTGACTACTCTGATACAACTATTTATTCCCACAGATGTTAAGTTAATAATTACCACCAGCATACATTATCAAATAATCCCACATACTACCAAAAATTTCCCCTAGTCTAGTGGACACCAGCAAAGACTCCCTATGGTGAATCCATCAGTCAGTTTATCCAGTTGCTGCTGTTTATCCTTTGTGGATGAGCTCATTTTTCTGTGGTCTTAGAAGGTATAAGGTGGTGGTAGTATAAAGGTTTTTCTTTTTGTACTATTATGACTTAGAAATTATTTTATTATGTCTTAAGGGAATTGCTGTTTTTTGGTGGATTAGGCTTTAGTTTTCCAATCTGGACATGTAATTCCTTGGAAGTATCAGGCTCCCAAGGCAAGTTTGGTTTAGGAAACTCTTGAGATATGAAATAGTATCAAGCACCATTTCTAATCATGATACTTAAGCTGTGATTCCACTTTAGAGAAAAAAACCAATGGTTCTTTCTTAGCCCCACAGTGCAGAAGTGAGTAACAGAATATTACCTCCTTGTCAGTGTGATAACCTCCTCAATAGACTATTGTAAGGGCCAGTGGTGTATATTCTTCTTTCAGGAGAGGAGTTATACCTAAAGGTGTTAGCAGACGTTTTTCTCATCTCACTCTGCCTTGGGAAGAATATGGTGATTGCACATTTTCTAGTTTCATCACCTCCGGCCCTCAGGCTTCTTGTATCTTGACGGTAGACAGAAAAGTCTCCTTCAAATAGCTACATGCTGTTCCCTGCTTTCCGAAGGGCAGCTTGAATAATATTTAACTTCTTTGATAATGAATAGCCACCACATCCTTCAACATTATCAGACTGTAAGACTACAGGTGATGATACACAAAAGGCTATATCAAAGAACTGGTTTGGTATCACCTCAAAGTAAATGTCAATTTCACAATGCAAAGCCCAACTTGATGCCAGACAGGAATTTTGACTTGAACATTGAAACTTTGACTTGGTGATGGTAGAAAGGAAAACAAGTCAGGTGAAGGAATATATAGGCAAGGCTTTTATTAGGTCTTTACTAAGAGAAGGGAGACATGACTAACCAGAGTGTCAGGTTGGCTCCCTAAACAAAGGGAGAGGGTTTTATTCCTGGGAAAGGGCTCTTTGTAACAGGGTGAGTGTCTAAATTTTAGGAATATTTAATTGTCCTTAGGTATATTTCAAAGGTGTTTTTTTCCCCTTTTGAGAGCTCTGTAACTCTGAGGAAGACAAAATCAATAGGTCATTCTGGAGTCAAATGTTAGTTTTTCATATCAGTAGTAGTTTCATTCTGTATAAACCTCTCTGACTTATGATAAGGATGTGTTGCTGTAGCTATAAAGAGAAACACAAGTGAAAAATGGAACAGTACACAAATCATGACAAGTAACAAGTCAAGAGCTCTGTGAATTTGCTGTTTTCTTGACTCCTCAACAGTCGTTTTATCCTTTGTCCTCAGAGAGATATGGCAAGAGCATCCTGACCCCAATAATGCACCTGCTCTCTGAGGTTGGCGAGGCTGTTTAGGGCACATAACCATTTATTAATAGCTAACAAACTATGGGTTAAAGTGGAAGAGCAGGAAAAAAAGCTAATACTATCTTTTAATGTCTGGTAGGCCATCAGTTAAGTCCCAGGAGTATTTGCCCTTTGTCGCTGTGATGGTCTCTTGTCTCACAAGCAGGTCCTCATAGAATATAGATACATGATAGAACTTCCTCAGAGGAAAGCAAAGTATGTTAAGCAAATAAATTATGGGTTCTTTTTCCTTTGCTTTCTTTCCATTGAATTACGTGTGAGTTTTGTAGCCCAACCCTACCTCTTTCACCTCAGTGATACTCTTTTTAGTCTGTTGTAGAATTGAGTGTATAAAATTAAATTATTATCTCTCTTTCTAACATTTGTAATAGAGGAACAACTTTGAGAGAAGGAAACTGTCTCTCCAATATAGAAATAGACTATTAGCCCAGTACCAATAATGAAAGGCGTTTATCCAGTCAGATAAAGAAAATGTTACATGAAGGAAAACATTGGGCCACCTGTTGCTGAACTATACTTAGAGTACATATTTGTAAGTTTAAGTACCAAGTATGTACATCAATATGAGTAACTAAACTTGAAGAAGCAGTTACTGGTGTCCTGGGTAGGCCACAGGAGAAACAAAACCAATTATATGTTACATGGTTTAAAATGGCAGTGCTGGATATTTTAGGCCTCTTGTTCGTACTTGAGAAAGTCATAGACCACAGGGAACTTTCTTCAGCATGTTCTTCTGGAAAGTACTAATCTTCCTCTACCCTAGTATGGAAAGATAAGATTATTTAAAAAAAAGTTGAAGGTATAAGTTGAGGAAAAAGTTACCTTCCACATAAGAGTTCAGGAAGAAGTTGCATCATTCTTAGAAATTACTTGTAATTTCATCCAGTTACATTTTCATCTTAATTATTGTTACTATTCCTTTGATCCCTGATAAAGTGTGAGCTCTTTGAGATTGTCTTTTTCACATTTTGAAATCAGTACTTCCTATATATTTGATCATGGTATGTACTCAGTAAATGCATTTCAAAACTTTGAATGCATCAGTGTAAAATAACAATTCTATATAAAGGAAATAAAAAAGAAAGTAGCTTATTTTGAACCAAATTTATGGCCTGGGATCATGACCTGCAGTTATCCTGAATGACTATGTGTGGTGGTACATACCTCGGGAGGCTCAGGCAGGAGTTTGGCAAGTTCTAGGCTAGCATGGGCAACTTAGACTCTCTCAAAATTTTACAAAGACTGGAGATATAGCTCAGTGGAAGGGAGCTGGGCTAGCACGCTGAAATTCCTGGGTTTGAGCCCTAGTACTGGGGGCTAAAGGGAGTTACCATGAATGACATGTTCTACCATGAAAAAGGTTACATGAGCATTTATAGCCAGAGAACAACAACAGTCATTATTGATATATTTAATAATCAAACATTAAACATTAAGAACATTAAGTAGTCCAGCTATATGTAAGTAGTTTCCTGTAGTTATCAGACGTTAGTGTTCTTAACTTTAGGGTCAGTGGATGTTAGTATTCTGTTAAGCTTAACAAAACATTCCAAGTTTAGCTAAGTGTCACAAGAATGTTAGATCAGACACAAAAGTTAAAGTAAACGGCGATATTTGTAAATGCCCTAAGATAGACCAAGATAATTTTTACTCTTCAGCATTCCATCTCTCCACAATCACAGTGTTCTGCTCTGCCAAGTTCAGTTTGCAGAATCTTTAATATAGATGTGATTTTTTTTCAACTTCACAAATAGTTTATTAAATAATTGAGTTAATCATTAATTATAAATAGATTCAGGAATAGAAATGGAAAAAATATATATGTGAATGTTCATTCCTTTGATGTGAATTTTAGTGTAAACAAGTAAAAGAAGCTTCTTTGAGGTGAGTATCAGAGAAGCAAGTTAATATAATACAAAGGGCAAAATGGCATGGACAATATCACACTAGTTGTTAGCACTATACTGAGTACCATGAAAGCAGCCAGAGGAGGTTATACTTTCCTTGCATATGGTGTAATACCTGTCTTAAAAAAAATAGCAATGTTTGTTGAATGAATGAATCATCACAATTATGAATGAGTGAATGGACAAAGGGATTTATCCTGCTATGGGATATTTCTTGTAATTATATCCTTCATGAAAGACATTTCTAGAGTAATTCCAGAGCTAAAGTCATGAGATTTAGCTTTTGAAGTTATAATGGATTTATTGTTTAGCCTATCATAAATGAAGGTTACGAACAATACTATGTGTACTTAAGTTGACAGTCCTTTTAAGGGAGTGTTTTATTTATGTTCTGTAGTGAATGACAAATAGATACAGAAGCAAGTGTGATAATACTTTTCTCTCATCACCACTTATTGATATCTTGCTGTATATGTAATTTTCTACACAGTCTCTGTGTTATTTTTCATATATACATATTTACACATGCACACCTACATAGTGCTCAGACCCAGTTAATTGAGGAGGAACTCTAGTAGAGATCAAGAAAAGTGCCTTGTAACTAACCTAGTAGCACAGCTGCTTAACTAGGCAGCCTTTATGCGTTATCTCCATTACAATTTAAAATAAAAGTTTATTCACATGCTGTATTTGATTTTCATCTCCCCTTTTAGTCCATGATCTTTACTTTGATGTTAGGCAATAAATGATGATAGTCCATTTCCATGTGTAGTCTCTAGATACTCAGAATCAGGGACAAGTGAAAATATGAAAAAAATGTAATATGCCACATTATGAAATCATAAAGAGAAGAATAATTCTGGAGTGAAAATAACACAATAAAGGACACTGTTTTTATAACACCAAGTGTGTTGTTGGCCCTATGGATGCTGCTCAGTGTAATTCTGCCATAAAATCTTTACACCAAACCTACTAATAGATGTTTTTTCCTCTGTTTTAAAAATGAGGAAAACAAAGCCAATAATTATTAAGTAGAACATACATTATTCTAATTTGAACTTCTAGATTCAAAGGCAGTGTTCTAGGATACCATTCTGTGTACCAGCATGGAATATGTTTTAAGTTCATTCATTCAATCTAAAAAAATCTTTGTGGAGCATGTATTATAAGATAGGAACTATTCTAGGTAGTAGGGATATAGCTGTGAGGAAGATTGTAAAGGTCCCTCTAATCATGGAAATTGAATGTAGTAGTAGTTACAATGGCATACTAATTAATGAAATGGATGCTGAGATAGATTGCCTGGGTTCAGATTTCCATTCACCATGCTTTCCTAGTTGTCTTTGTGATGGAAAGTAGGTAGAATGTGCCAGTCATTATCAAAATTTAAAAATGCATTGTAAAAAATTGTCTGACATGTGTGCTCAATAAATGTTACTTATGAGAGTCTTTGCAAAAACATACATTTAAAAATCATTGATTGTGTTATAAATGTCAAGTACTAGCTCTGAAAACTCACCAAAGTTTTTTGTTGGTAAGGACACAGCTAAATATATTCTTCTTATAACAAGGGAAAACCCACCTTGGCATATTCTCAGCAGCATATGGGGGCTGAGACAAAAGATGTTTGAGGTTTTTTGTTTTGTTTTGTTTTGTTTTCTCTGAGATTTTAAAGTTTCATGTGAAGTTTAGGAGTTTAGGATTAAAGAACACTGTAAGAGATGGTTTTATGATAGGGGATTCTTTGAGTTTGGAGGCCTTAGCTGGTCTGATGCTTTTTACAGATGAGTTGATAGTCTTTCAGGAAGTTTCCAGAGTGAACAATAATATATTTACAACATTATCTTCCTGGGTAAGAGTTTCAGGAACACTTATGATTATGTTGATAAAGACAATAGAATGATAAGGTCATGTTAATGAAGACAAAGACAGTATGTTGTGTGGGCATAGACAATTTAAGTTCTAAGTGATATCATTTAATGGATAGGAATGGGCAACTCCCTTTATAATTTTTTTTCTTTTTTTTTTTTTTTGAACCAGGGATTGAACTCAGGGGCACGCAGCCACTGAGCCACATCCCCAGCCCTATTTTGTTTTTTATTTAGAGACAGGGTCTCACTGAGTTGCTTAGGGCCTCGCTGAGTTGCTGAGGCTGGCTTTGAACTCGTGATCCTCCTGCCTAAGCCTCCCGAGTCGCTTGGATTACAGGCGTGCGCCACCACACCCCGCTCCTTTATAAGTTTTGAGATCACATATCTGAGGGCAACACAGACATATACTAAGAGGACTGTGATTAGCATATATTGCCTTCTGCTCAACCAGGAGCTAGGGACATATCCATTAAGCCAAGAGACAACCATTCTCCTAAAAATAGAACATTTTCCCCTTTAATGTTGAAGTTGCTCTTTTCAAAACAATTTCATGAACCTCTGAGGCAATGGGAACGTAATCTAACTGCTGCCTTCTATTTGCAGCATAATAGCATGTGGTATGCTCCCTCATTTCCAGGTTATTAGTAAATCATGAATTGAAGAGGTTTGAGGAGAGCTACTTGGAAGGTTGAGGTAGGAGAAACACAAATTTAAGGCTAGCCTTGGCAACTTAGTGAGACCTTGTCTCAAAAACAACTGGGGATTTAGCTCAGTGGTAAAGTACCGTGGGTTCAATCCCTATTGCTTCAAAGAAAAAAAAAAGAAGAAAGCAATCCAGATTTCCCATTGACTGGTTAGGGTTTGATTTCCTAACATCAAGTCCTAGTTTTTCTCCTTCTTTGAGTTAAGCTATCTGAAGATCTCTCTTCTTAGAGGAGAAACTAATGAGTCAAAATGGACTTTGAGTGATACCAGGAACTCTACAGAAGGAAGACATTAATTTGCCAAGGAACTAGTTACTGTCCAGTTTGCAGGCAGCAGTGAGTAGGATTTTTTTTTTTTTTCCTGTGGTGCTAGGGGTTGAACCCAGGGCCTTCCTTGTGGATGTGAGGCAAGCACTCTACCAACTAAGCTATGTCCCCAACCCCCAGTTAGTAGATTTTTATTTCACTAATCTAATAGCTTTTATAGCTATGCAGTGATCTGACTAAAGCCAAAATACCACTATGAAATTGTCAAGAAGTGTTATGATTTTTTGTCATTGTTTAGTAATAGTAGTATCAATACCATTTACAGAACTCAAGAAAAAGTGTTTTGACAGATCCATGAAAGTTAGACACTGTCAAATAGCCTGTGATCTCTAGTTTTCTTTCAAGTTCAATTCCTATTAAAAGTAAAAACTTCTTCCACAAAAATTCTATAGTAGCGTTTTGCTAGATACAGGAAGCTCCTGTCCTATGTATTACAAGACAGGAATTTTAGATTTCCAACCATCTAGCATGTTATCATGTTTGCCTTGTTATCTATTAGTTGAGTCCCAGTTACTGACTCATCACAATGAATTGGAACCAAGAGAAACCACGTGGTTCACAAAGGAAGATGTGCAAACCCAACAGTCTGGTAGTATGCTTTAACCACTACACGTATAATTGTAAACAGGCATTGAATTCATACTGACAAGTGATTAAAATGCCAAAAATGCAATGAAAATAATGCCTTATAAGTAACATAGTTAAATGTGGCCTAGGCCAGATAGATAAGAAAATAAACAACAAAAGAATATGGATTAAACATGACAATCTATGATATTGTTCTGTGGATCTTAAATGGAAACTACATTTCAGGCTTTCATTTACTTAGTCTGAAAGTCTTGGAAAAAAGCTATCTCCTTCCAAAGACTACCTGCTTCAAATGGACTCCCAAGATTTCTCAGCTTGAGGTCTCCAGTAATGATTAAGTGCCCCTTTGATTGAAAGACTCTATCACCCTCTTGGAATTTTTCATCTGGGCTAGTTAATAGTACCGCACAGGGTCCTTTTCAGCAGCCTGTGGACTTTCTGAGGTGTCGCTTCAGATTTTACACTAAATTTTCAGAATTTAGAGCATGGAAGAATCACTTAGTGTGACATTGAGGAAAGGATACTTTAATATCTTAAAATAAGATGACATCAATTGAATGAACTGCAATATTTGGCATGGCCACTGATGAGAGTCTAGAAGAAGTGAGATTCCTAGACTTATTGGTTGGCCTGTTGCTAACTCAAAGGAGTGATTGCTGAAGACCAGAATGAGTTGAGCTCACGTCTTTACAATTTTTTTTATAGTTCACAGGCCTTTATTTATTTATTTTTGACATTCATTATGCCATGAATTCATAGGAAATAGGTTCCAGCAGCTCAGGCTCCTTTCCAATTTGTTGTCACAAAATGTGCTTCTCTCTGGGTGGAGCAGGCTGGCACTTTAGCTGAACCCAGGTAACTTTCTCTTTGGCTTCCTTTTCAGGAAACTGTCTTGGCTCTTAGAGTGCTTAATATGCTCAATGCACACATTAATTCTTTTGACAAGAATCTTGCCCTTGCTTATTTACAACAATGCCAACAGCATGCTGGGTAACATTGTAGACTCTCCCAGTTTTGCCATAACATTTGTGAGGCATTCCTTTTTGAATAGTACCCATTCTCTTAATGTCTACAATATCATTCTTTTTGTAGATTTGCCTGTACGTGGCCAAAGGAACAATTCCATGTTTTCTCAAAGGCCTAGAGAACATCTATTGGGTTCTTCTCCTCTTTCCATTTGTGTTCGTCATTTTGGCAAATTACTGGAAGATGATGGTTCCAGCCCAAATTCTGTCTTTACATTATTTAAGTGATGGTAACTTTTTTTTATATGTTGATATAATCTTTAATCCTTTTTTAATTTATTTTTTTGATTCATTGCACACAAATGGAGTACAGCTATTGTTTTTCTGGTTGTACACAAAGTAGAGTCACACCCATCTGTGTGTACACAAAGTAGAGTCACAACCATCTGTGCATTCATACATGTACACAGGGCAATGATGTCTGTCACACATTCTGTTATTATTCTTACCCCCCAACCTCGACCACACCCCTCCCTTCCCTCTATGCTCTCTATCCTTCCTCCTTTCTTGCCACCCTTCCCCCCTGCATTATGCATCATCATTCACTTATCAGAGAGACCATTCAGCCTTTGGATTTTGGGGATTGACTGATCTCACTTAGCATGACAGTCTCCAACATCATCCATTTACCTACAAATGCCATAATTTTATTTTGCCTAGGTTTGGCCCTGAACTCCTGGGCTCAAACATTCCTCACAGCTGAGACACAAGTATGTGCCACCATTTCCCGTGAACTCATTATCTTTAAAGAAAACCATATGCCATTAGAGTTTGAGCATCTCTGATAATTTTACTAATTTGAGCTAAAATTTTCTGTTCTTTCTTTCCTGAATATTGGACTATTATGGACAGTTGAGTTACTGTGTGACTGGTAGAGTTGTGCAGAACTCTTTAATTATAGGCTCAGTAAAATGGTTGTGCCTTAGACCATGACAGTATCTTGGGAACAAAAAATCGTATAGTATTTTGCTTCTGGCAGAGCTGGAAATCTCCAATAAGGCTTCATCTGTCTCCCAAATGAGCAATTACAATACATATTCAAACCCATTGCAGCCAGGCACAGTGGCACACACCTATAATCCCAGTGGCTTGGGACGCTGAGGCAGGATGATCTCGAGTTCAAAGCTAGCTTCAACAACTTAGTGAGGCCCTAAGCAACTTAGCAAAACCCTGTATCTAAATAAAATATTTTTAAAAACAGGCTGGCAATGTGGCTCAGTAGTTAAGAGCCCTTGGGTTCAATCCCCAATACCAAAAGAAAAAAAACATTGCAGAAGGTATTACAGAATCTTTTTATAAATGTTCAGAGGGCCCTGAGATTTGAGCTCTTACCTATCCTCTCCTTTATATTTTAACCAATATTACACTGGTGATGGATGAGACATCCACCAGAAGCACCCTCAATAACCTCAGTAGTTTCTCTGTCAGTATTGACTGAGAACAGTATTTAATTTTTCTTTGCTGTGGTAGGTAATTTCATCTTAAAATTTTACCATTTTAGGACTTGAGGTCCTCTGGAACTGCTAAGTAGCCATTCAGAGGTTACTGTCATGCGGTTTACCCACGGATTTCTTTTCACTTGCAGAGCCAATTGCTGGCATTCTACAATAATTTACTTGAAACTCCCAAGAAAGATTAGAGCATGATGCCAGGATCTTACTGAAAGCTACATGCTAGGACCATTTCTTTAGAGTCCAGAGTATCCCCTTTTGTATTATTGTTTAATTTTTGTAATAGCCATGTCTTTAGGAAGCTTCATAAAATTTATTTTGCTGATCAGTCTTAATTGAGACTCCTGCTGAGATCAAGAACCCTGTTTACAAAAGCATTCCAAAAAGAAAGAGGAGGAGGAGGAAGAAGAAAAGAGGAGAGGAGAGGGGAATGAGGACAAGAAGAGGAGGAAGAGGAAGAAAAGTACACTAGAATTGTATCTACTATTCACTCTCTCTTAACTGAACCGATATATAGTGCAGTGAGTTCTGTCTTATGGACAAATTTTACCTCCAATGGGGGATACATATAAATATGAAGTAAGGTCTGTCATATTCTATCTGATACCTTTTCAGTTTTAAACTAGAGATCCTCAAAAAGTCAGATTAAAGTGCATCTTTTCATTCCGTTGATCATTTTCTCTATTGTCAAGAAGATTCCTAGTTTGATATAATCCCATTTATATGGTGTTGCTTTTGTTTCCTTTGCTTTTGAGGTCTTATAAAAATGCCTATATCGATGTCTTGGAGTGTTCCCCCAGTTTTCTTTTGGTAGGTTCATAGTTTCAGGTCTTACATGTCCTTGATCCATTTTGAGTTATTTTTTAGATGGTGACAGATGGACTGGGGGTTCATTTTTCTGGGTGTGTGTGTGTGTGTGTGTGTGCGCGTGTGCGCACGTGCACGTGCACGCGCATGCTGGGTATATATAAAACTGGATATATACCCAGCACCATTTTTTGAAGAGAATGTCCTTTCTCCAATGTGCGTAGTTGGTGCATTTGCTGAAAATCATTTGGCTATAAATATATGGATTACCTTCTGGATTTTCTGTTTTATTTCATTGACCTGTGTCAGTTTTAATGCTAATATCATGCTGTCTTGATTACCATAGCATTGCAAAATGTTTTGAAGTCAGCTATTATGATGCTTCCAGCTTTGTTGTTTTACTCAGAATTGCTTTGTCTGTTCTGGGCCTTTTGTGGTAATGCATATATGAATTTCCTGATTTTTTTAATTGTATAAAGAATGTTGGTATTTTGATGGGGTTTTCACTGAATCTGTAGATTGTCTTGGATAATATGGACATGGTATTCTTCCAATTTATGAGCTTTTAATGTCTTTCCATTTTGGAGGATCCCTTTAAATTTGTTTTCATTTGTGTTTATAATTTTCATTGTGGTGATCTTTTATTTTCTTGTTTAAATTTATTACTAGGCATTTTGTTATTTTGTGCCTATTATGAATGAAATTTTTAAAACTTCTTTTTCAGCCAGTTTAATATTGGTATATAAAAACAATACTATATTTGTATTTTTATTTATTTTGTATCCTGCAACTTTACTGAATTTACTGAAGATACAACCTGCAGAATGGGAGAAAATAATTACAATCAATTCTTTTAACAAAGGATTAATTACCAAAATATATAAGAAACTCAAAGAACTAAACAAAAAAGCAAATAATCTGATTTTAAAATAGGCAAAAGACAGACATTTTGCCAAAAAAAGGCATAAAAATCCTTAATAAGTATATTTAAAATTCTCAATATTACTACTCGTGAGGAAATGCAAATCAAATCCACAATGAGATACAACTCAACCCAATTAGCTACTATCAAGAATACAAAAGTAATAAATGCTTATGAGGATTCAGAGAACTCTCAGGGACACTTGTACATGCACTTGGTGACAATGTAAATTTGTAGAGTCATTATGGAAAACAGTATGGAGGTTTCTCAGAAAAACTGATAATAGAACCACCATATGATCCAGCTATCCCACCACTGATTATATATATATAAATGAAATGAAATCATTGTATCAAAAAGATACTTGCACATCCATATTTATCACAACACCATTTTCAATCGCCAAGATATGAAATCAACTGAGATGCCCATCTCAATGGATGAGTGGATTTTTAAATGTGGCATATATACATAATGGAATATTATTTAACCATGAAAAGGAAGGAAATCCTGTCATTTGCAGCAACCTGGAGGACATGATGTTACCTGAAACAACCCAGGCATAGAAAGACAGATACTGCGTGCTAGATAATTGGTACCAAACTACAATTTTATGGGACACATTGCTAATGTTCTATAATAAAATAATTATAATCCACAACAATATATCAGACATTTCAAAATAAATAGGCTTTGACAGTTCCTAACACATTGAAATGATATTGAAGAGAGAGAAATACTAATTATCTTCATTTTATCATTACACATTGTATAAATGTGTCTAATATTATGCCCCAAAGATAAACACAAATATGTATCAAAATTATCACTGGGGAAAAACAAAATTAAATATGGATTTTCTAAAGGAATTTCTAATACATTTATCCAGGGCATAGATAGTACATGAACAAAAGGTTAGAGAGTAACAATTTCTTCTTCAGGTAATGGAAAAACAAAGTAACAATATTGTAAGTATTCCCATCAGGAATGGAGATACGTGAGGAACTAATGAGATTTCATAGGAAATTAAGCCTACTTGAGGATAAATATTATATATTTTAATATTATATATTTTCAACAAAGATTATCCAGCTTAAGGGACCATAAAATTTCAAGGAGACCCTAACCTAAAACCAAGCCAGCAGAAGTGTCATGTAACAACTTGGGTCCAGAGACATAAGGAGCCCAAAAGTGGGAGGTCATTGAAGGTCATTTATACTAACAAAGTTCTTTGCATGTTTTGGTTCTTAGAAGAGTTTTGGCTTCCAATGAGTTGGTTAGGTCAGAGAGATGAGCAATTTCAGAAAATTGAGGGACCCACTACAGTAGCCAGTGAGACCCAGGAATTTGTAAAATCATCTCTTCACTACCATCCTAGAAAAGTGTTAAATAGCTTTATAGTGATTTATAGTGATCAGTCATGTCCTATGTAACTTTACTTTAAAAAATAACTTCTCTTTGGAATATAATCCAAGAATGCTGCTGATTTTCCCAGGAACACAAATGTAAACTATTTTACTTCAAAAGGACACTAACAAAAAAGCAGAACACAAATCTGCCACCATAAAATATGCAGCCTCAAGGAGTCTCTGAAAATAAAATAATACGAGTATGATACTGTAGGGAAACAGAAAATGACATTTTCTTTATAGCTCTGAGGTCCTGAGCAAATTTCTATGTCTGTGCCACAGGGTTTTTGTACATGTAGGGTCGAAGAATTTAAAGGCTGGCAAACAAAGGTTTTTGGCTGTTATTTTTAATCTTTTAGCCCTTTTAAACTCTTGGTTTTAGAAGATATTGTCCAAGTTTGAGAAGGAGTTTAGATGGAAGGTTTATACCCATTATTCTACCTATATTGCAGGGATTTTTGTCCACAAAAATGCCAAGCATTTTCTGGTAATCTTCTATTTGGGCTTGATTTAGTTTCAAAAGTAGAGGTAAATTAAGGTTAAATTATATGTCTTTTTACTAATAGAGTACTCCTCAGAGTTTCCAGATCTATACCACCCAGATGGCATTTAATTTGCATTTCTACTTGCACATTAAACCCTTGTGATGAGGTGAACTGATTATGGTATTATAGGGAATGAAGGAATACAATTAAGCTAAAGTCTGAGGCAGGGACATGGAAAATAGCTGAAGATTATTGGGAAGACCAGCTATCTGAGTATTTTGTCAATTCTAAAGAAAATAGTGTCTAATAGTGATGGGGTTTAAGGTTGATATTGTAGCACCCATATCGTGTGTGTGTGTGTGTGTGTGTGTGTGTCTGTCTGTCTGGAGATTAAATCCATTCCTCATACAAAAATGGTAAGGATAAAGGTGAATAGTAACATTGTTAGTCATAAGGCAGATTTCACCAGAGATAAAATTTTTCAGATTTCATTGGATAATCAAAATGTTCCTGAAAAAGATTTCTTACTCTTAGGAGACAAAATAATCTCAGTTATCTTGGGAGTTTAATGAGAATATGTTCAAGTTTAATCCAATTTAAGACTTAATTAGCTCACTGTTGCACTTACAATCTCAAACAAAAAGTTATGGGGTATCTGAGGAAGACACTGTTTCTGAGTTAAGGGTCTTGGGCCTAGGCTGCAAAGACTCAGTCTTCATTGGATCTTGGTGAGATTCCAAGATTAATGCTGAATTTCTAAATATCATCTAAATGCTTTTGATAAGATAAAAGCAAGTTTTTTTGTTGTTTGTTGCTGTTGTTGTTGTTGTTTGTTTTTGTAATGCTGGGGATTGAACCCAGGGCCTTGTGCTTACAAGGCAAACACTCTACCAACTGAGCTATATCCCCAGCCCCAAGTTCATTCTTAATGTGGTAAGAGAAAGCAATCTAACAACAGATCTTAGTAGCATTTTATAAGGTAAATGCAAAGTTAGACTATTTGAGACTTTAAAGTCTTATTTACAGTAGGTCTTCTAATGCCAGTGCTTGATTAATATTGGGTATGAATAATGAAATAGAATTTGTTGACATAGCAAAATGATTTGAAGGCAAGGGATAAAAAAGGACTTGGGATGTAAACTATTGTTTGATAGTTTATGAGTTTCTAAGGAAGTTCTTGTAAATAATAATAATGTCATTTGCAACTTTTTATTTTGCTGGGCAAGGATTTTCTGGGATAGTAAAATTATGTTAAGGAAAATAACAGAAAAGTTGAATCATGTTGATGAACACAATCAGCTATGTGGATATAAATGGTTTTGCTTCTCATCTGTGTCAATTAACACCATCCTCTATCTCAAAACATTTCAATGCTTTATGTGTTGTTTATGACAAAAGTCCATAGAGTGACCTACACAATTGGACCTGGTCAAGTCCCTTTTCTGTTATCTCTTTGCTACTATTTCCTGTTCCTAGAATCAATGAACCTGCTTGTACACCAGATCCTCCCTTGGTCTTAACTATTTTTCTACCATGTAGCTTCATTCTGTCTTTTCCTTCTCCATAAATGGTTAATTAGGCTTCTGTGTTACATTTATCTGCAGTGTCAATACCCCCACAACATTACTTTTCATCTCTTTTCATTATTTTCAGCATTTGCCCATCTCCTTGCATTAGAATGTGAATATGCTGAGCATACAGACTTTTGTCTGACTTTCACTGCTCCAATACCAATTCACAGACCGTGAAAGAAACAAAAATTGACTTAAATCTGAAACTCAAGAGTTACTTTTGCTTCAAAATGATTGTTTTGGTAAGGAAGAAACTGAAAGAGAAATGTGAACTTCTGGTTTCCCCAAGAGGGAAGCAAAATTATACAGAATTTTGATAAAAGGTAGAATTTAAGTTAAGCTGATAATAGGCAGTATTTTTATTAGATCAAAGCAAAAATAGAATCAGTCCTACAGGGTTGATTTGATCAAAGCTAAGTAGATACAATTGACAGACACAATTGGCAGATACAATTGGCAGAATGATTAGATCAGTTCAAGTAGTATTTGCTGATTGGGGATTTAGCTGAACACTGGTTTTGACAGTTTTACCACTACCCAAGTACTGAGTGATCCTATCCTTCAGGAGAGAGTGGACTTCTTTGTTTCTTTTGTACATGTGGATGAAGTCCTTCAGGCACAAGTGGCATTTTTTATTCTTATCACCAATACCTGGTCCAGCACAAAGATTATGAAAATGAATAAAGAACATTGGGGTGATGGAGGTACTCTATATGTCTTTGTAGGTGATAACAATTTTTCCTACTTAAATTTTTTAAATACGTAGAGCAATTGAAGAGTAACTTTTTTATCCCTTTTTTAAAATGTGAAATGGTTAATTCCTTGAAAACAAATAATGAAAAAAATTCAAAAAAAGAAACAAGTAGTCATACTTCTTTTAAAGACATTGAATTCATAGTTAAATTATTTGCAAACAAGAATATGCCATGCTTAAATGTAACACTAGGTAGTATTTAACGTATTTAAGGAAAATATATATAATTAATTTTCAAGGCATCTTAATTCTACTAACTAAACTTACAATGAACCATAAAAATACACTTTACAGAACATGGCTATTATGAATATAGGTAGAATAGTAACTTGAATTATATGACATATTTAAAGGAAAATGGGATATTGCATCCTAACCATTTGGGATTTATTGTAGAAACTAAAGAGTTTTTGTTTGGTCCTTAACATGAAAAATACATACATATACCTAAGAATTCTGATTTTAGCTCTGACATGGGAAGAGCTTGTAGGTTATCATTTCTCCCATTATAACAAGAGAAAACAGAACAAATTGAAAAACAATCAATTACTTCCTTGATCCCATCAGAGAATGGAGGCTTCAGGGGAAAACTTCCACACCAAACTTTGGAAAGACAGAGAAACAGGTGAGATTTTCTTGGCTGGAGCTGAAGCCAGTGGAGTCACTAATTGTTAGGGACTCTCAAGTGGCAATTTAGAGGAATAGCTGGGCCATATTTCTGTTTTCACTAGAGTCAAAAGGAGAAAGCCCTGCACTTTACCTTCAGGAATCTTAACAATTTCTCATGGTAAAGATCTGAGAAAGATCCCCTCAGGTTTTTGTAAGGGGGAAGAGTAATCACTATGAAATATATTCAGAGCATCATCCATAAAAAATGGTTGGGAAATCTTCAGGGGAAATATTTTACTAGAACTTTATCCCAGTTAGAGGAAGGGCATTCCTCTCATTCCAGTTTTCTCAACCTTTCCTGTCTTACCAATCATAAAATAATAAAACCTACAAGTGTCAATATAGGTCAGTACTCCAAGGAAATATATTAGAAACTTAAAGTAATATATATACATATATATTAGTAATATATATACATATATATACATATATTACTTTATTAGTAAAGTAATATATATATATAAAGTGAAGTAGAAGTAAAGTAATGGGGGAAGGTGGGCAGGAGGAAAAAACTGTGTCACTGGAGAATTATTCATGAAACCCATGACAGGCATACTAAATAGAGACTTACTCAAAAGAGTTTAGGGCACTCATTGTTCCCAAGACCACACCACAAAAGTCTTCAGTATAATAACAATGAATTGTGGGTGAAATAATTGTAAGGTACCAGTTATCTCAGAGTACTTAAGGAGATCCAAAGTCAAGAGAAGAAAAACAAAGACGCTAGAGGAATTTGACACTTCCACTACCTCAAGCAACAGCAAATATTAAAAGGCAGCCCAGCTGATTATCATAAATCTGATTATCATAAATCTCACTATAATGGCCTGTTTACCTCAGTTTTTAATACCAAGTACAACTCAGTAAAAAAATTAAAGTGCATGTCATAAGAAAAATCAGCCTGAGGATATAAAGCAATTAGCAGGCCTAGACTCAGAAGGTAGATGTTTGAATTATCAACAGGGAATTTTAAGTAACTACAAATAATATGTTAAGGGTCTCTAATGTAAAAAGTAGACACCATGCAAGAACTTATAGGTTATATAGAGAGAGGAATGGGAATTATAAGAACAAAAGGAAATGTTCAAAAAAAAAAAAAAAACACTGCAACATAAAGAATGCTTCTATCAGGTACATCAGGAGTCTCAGCACAGCTGAGGAAAGAATCAGCATTAGGTCAACAGAGATGTCTCAAACTGAAATGCAAAGAGAAAAGAAAGAATTTAAAAATCAAGACCTTTAGGAATTATGGACTATAGGGAAGAGGAAGGGGACCAGGAGAAGTAGGGAGACAGGAAAGGGCAACAGAGGGTAGTAGGAAGGAAAGGTGTTATAAAAGTATGATATATGCATGTACAAAAATGTCACAGTAAAATTCATTAATTTGTACAACTTCTATGTACTTATAATAATAAAATAGAATTGTGGAATGAGGTATAACGTAATTAGAATGCTAGAAGAAGAGAGTAGAGAGCAGAAGAAATATTTGATGTTATGATGACCAAGAAGTTTCCAAAATTAATGACAGATATCAAGCCAGGGATCTAGGAAACTCAGAGAACACAAAACACTAAATATTAAAACACTAATAAAACCTAGGCTTATCATATCCAACCTTCAAGAAAATCCTGAAAGAAACCAGAGGGGGGAAAAACCTTATCTATAAAGGAACAAGGATGAGAATTACAGTGGACTTCTCATCATAAACCATGACAGCAATAAAAGAGTAGATATTTAATACTTAAAAGCATTAGGAGAAAAAAAGACCCCATCAACATAGATATCTATGTCCAGTGAAATTATCTTTCAAAAGATAAAGACTTGCCCAGAAAAAAAATGAGGGCTATATTACCAGCAGACCTCCCCTACAAGAAATGTTAAAAGAAGTTTTTCAGGCAGAAAGAAAATTATATGGATCTGAAGCTTGAATTTCTATAAAGAAGAGCAATGGAGAAGGAGTGAGGTAAAATAAGATCTATTATTTCCATTATTCTTAATAGAAAAGAATGTATGCTAAGAGAGGAGATCAAATGGAACCATGTAAACTAATCAACTAAAAGCAGACAATGCACTAAAGTGGGGTGGAATAAAGAGACACTAACACAATGACTAGAACACAAACAGCATATATTAACTAAATAATAAATAATCACTCTAAATGTGAGTCATTTAAAAGACAGATTGTCAGAATGCATTAAGACAAAAGAACGAACTAAATGGTATCTACAAGAAACCTACTGTAAAATTAATCAAGAAAATAAGACAAATGACCAATATCAGAATTAGAGAGTCATCAATACTGATTCCATGGATATTAGAGGATAACAATAGTAAGAATAGCTCTATGCCCTCAATTTTGTGTGTGTGTGTGGTGCTGGGGATTGAACCCAGGGCCTTGTGCATTTGAGGCAACCTCTCTACCAACTGAGCTGTATCCCCAGCCCATTATGCCCTCAAATTTCATAACTTAAGTGAAATGGTACAATTTGAAAGATACAAACTACCAAAGCTCACAGAAAAAAAATAGATAAATATTTCTAAATCTCTTTATGAAATTGAATAAGCTTCTAAGAACAAACAGGGCTCAGATATTTTTAATGACAAATTTTATCATTTTGGGAAGAAGTAATACTAGTTCTCCACCATTACCTTCAGAACATAGAAACAGAGGGAACATTTCATAATTCATTAAATCAGCCATTATTAATTACCCACAACTCAATAATCAGATTGACATTGTAAAACAGGAAAGCTACAGATCATTATGTCTCATGAACATTGGCATAAAAATTCTTTTTTTTTTATTTTTATCTTTTATTGAATTTAGAGAGAACTTAAATGTTCTAATCATCGCACTGTACAAGTGAAAAGGTAATTGGTTAATCACATTTGGCAAGAAAAATATAAAGAAGTTGTGAGACTTAATTTTGTAAAGCACTTTGCAAGGTACTTTTCACATTCTTAGTAACTAATCTTTATAGAAATAGTTTAATAGAGTATGTTCAAAAGCAGTGTTTTCTAGTTCTCATTATTTTGATAAGTTGTCTTCATACACCTAAAACTGTTAAGTATTCTTTAAAATCTTTTTCATTTTTTTCTTATTTTATTTTATTTTATTTATTTAACTTTAATTCATTGAACACAAATGGAGTACAGCTATTGTTTCTCTGGTTGTACACAAAGTAGAGTCACACCATCTGTGAATTCATACATGTACACAGGGCAATGATGTCTGTCACACATTCTGTTATTATTACCCCCCCATCCCAACTCCTCCCTTCCCGTCCCTCTATGCTATCTATCCTTCCTCCATTCTTGCCACCCTTCCACCCCACATTGTGCATCATCATTCATTTATCAGAGAGACCATTCGGCCTTTGGATTTTTGGGATTGGCTAATCTCACTTAGCATAACAGTCTCCAACATCATCCATTTACCTGCAAATGCCATAATTTTAATCTTCTTTATGGCTGAGTAATATTCCATTGTGTATATATACCATAGTTTCTTTATCCGTTCATCTATTGAAGGGCATCTAGGTTGGTTCCACAATCTAGCTATTGTGAATTGGGCAGCTATGAACATTGATGTTGCTGCATCACTGTAGTAATCTGATTTTGAGTCCTTTGGGTATAGGCCAAGGAGTGGGATAGCTGGGTCAAATGGTGGATCCATTCCAAGTTTTCTAAGGAATCTCCACACTGCTTTCCAGAGTGGCTGCACCAACTTGCAATCCTACCAGCAATGTATGAGTGTACCCTTTTCCCCACATCCTCGCCAACACCTGTTGTTGCCTGTATTCTTAATAAAAGACATTCTAATTGGGGTAAGATGAAATCTTAAGGTAGTTTTGATTTGCATTTCTCTTATAACTAGGGATGTTGCACATTTTTTCATGAATCTGTTGATTGCTTGTAGATCTTCTTCTGTAAAGTGTCTGTTCATTTCTTTGGCCCATTTATTGACTGGGTTATTAGTGTTCTTGGTGTAAAGATTTTTGAGTACTTTGTAGATTCTGGAGATTAGTGCTCTATCTGAAAACATACAATGGAGAAAAGATAGCCTCTTCAACAAATGGTGCTGGGAAAACTGGAAATCCATATGCAGCAAAATGAAACTAAACCCATATCTCTCACCCTGTACAAAACTCAACTCAAAATGGATCAAGGATCTAGGAATTAGACCAGAGACCCTGCACCTAATAGAAGAGAAAATAGATCTAAATCTTCATCATGTTGGCCTAGGACCAGATTTCCTTAACATGACTTCCAAGGTGCAAGAAATAAAAGCAGGAATCAATTATTGGGCTAGAGTCAAACTAAAAAACTTTTCTCAGCAAAGGAAACAATCAGCAATGTGAAGAGAGAGCCTTCAGAGTGGGAGAAAATCTTTGCCACTCACACTTCAGACAAAAATTCTTAATATTATAAAAATTAAATTCAGCAACATACCAAAACTATACACCAAAACAAAGTGGATTTTTTTCCAGTTTTGCAAGACTCTTTCAATATTCAAAATTGAGCCACATCAAAATCCTACAGAAGAAAGTCATATAATCATAACAATAGATGCAGAAAAAGCATTTGATGAACTCTAACACCCTTTCCTGAGAAAACTCTCAGCAAAGAATAAATTCCCTCAACTTGATATAGAACATCTATAATATCAACTAATATACAGGGTGAAAAATGTATACTAATTTCAGGAATAAGGAAAGAATGTCCTCTTGCACCATTCCTATGCAGCATAATACTGGAAGTCTTAACTTGTGCAATAAGACAAAGAAAAGGGATGAGGCATACAGATTGAAATGAATCAAATCTTTCTTCACAGGTGACATTATTGTCTATGGAAAGAAATCCCAAAGACTCTATAAAAAGAAAAACATTCTAGAGCTAGTGAGTTTAGCAAACTTAAAGGATACAAGATTAGTATAAAGAAGCCAACTGATTTCTTAATGAACAATTTGAATGTAAAGAAATTTACAGTAACACAAATAACACACACACACACACACACACACACACACATACACACACACAGAGAATCCTTTAAATATAAGCCAGGCATGGTGGTGACCACCTGTAATCCCAACTACATGGGAGTTAGTCTAAGCAGGAGGATCAAAAGTTCAAGATTAGTCTTGGCAACTTAGCAAGATCCTGTCTCAAGAAAGAAAAAGGGCTGAGAATGTAGCTCAGTGGTAAAGTACCCCTCATGCTTTTCAATCCCCAGTACCACAGAAAACTAAAGTAAAAACTAAAAACCCTTAGATATGCATCTAAATAAATAGTACAGGATCTATATGTCTATGTCCATTAGACATAAGAATGCATTTATGGGTTAGGAGACTCAATTTTATCTAGCTGTCAGTCCTTCCTAACTTGACTCCGTACAGTCCTATTCAAAATCACAGAAAGCTGTTTTTTGTAGATATTGACAGACTAATTCTGAAGTTTATATGACAAAACAAAAGACTTAGAATAGCCAGGTGTGGTGGCCCATGCCTGTAATCTCAGTGGCTTAGGAGGCTGAAATAGAAAGATCACAAGTTCATGGCCAGCTTCAGCAACTTAGCAAGGCCCTAAGCAACTTAGGGCCCCTGTCTCTAGATAAAAAATAAAAAGGGCTGGCAATATGGCTCAGTGGTAATTTGCCCTGGGTTAAATCCCCAGTTCCCCACCCCACCAAAAAAAACTTTGAAGAGCCAACACAATACTTACTGAAGTAAGACAAAGGTAGAGGACTCATACTTCTTGATTTCAAGACTCTTAAAGCTACTATAATCAGGATAGCTTAGCAATGGTAAAAAATGAGAGCCCAGGAGTACACAAACACAGATATAATTAACCTATCTTTGCTAGTCTTTGGCAGGGACACAAAAGCAATGCAATGCCCAAAGGATATTCTCTTCAATAAACGGTGCTGGTTGTGGGGATGCACAAGTGCAAAAAAAGTGAACCTAGATGCAGACTTTAACTATTTAACAAAAGTTAATTCAAAATGATCATATATGATAAAGGTCTTTTATCCCAATATATAAAGACCTCTTAAAACTCAGCAATAAGAAAACAAACCAATTTTAAAATGGGCAAAAAGATATGAACTGACACTTCACCAAAAAATATGCAGATGACAACCATGTATAAAGATGTTCAACATTTTCTGTTATTAGGCAGATATAAATTAAACAATAAAATACCTGTACACATCTACTAGATTGGCTAAAATTCAAATAGCTGATAATGTCAATTATTGGTGAAAAGGCAAGCAATGTTCATAGGTGGTAGGAAATACAAAACGGTGTAGTCACTTTTGAAAAGTTGGACAGTTGATTATAAAGCTAGATGTAATCCTGCCATACATCCAGCCACTATGCTCCAACTTACCTGAAAATTTATGTCCCCACAAAAATGAGCATGTGAAGAGATTTAATAGTTTTGTTCATAATTGCCAAAACTAGAATTAACCAAAATATCTAGGTGAATGGATAAGCAAACTGTGATACATACATGCAATGAATAGTATTGAATAGTAAAAACAATGACCCATAAAGCCAAAAAAAAAAGAGATGTGGATAAATCTTAAATGCATACTGCTAAATGAAAGAAGTCAGCCTAAAAAGGATACTAATAATGTACTTCCTTTTATATGACCCTATGGAAAAGGCAAAACCATGGATTGACAGAGGTTTTGGTAGAGGGGCACAGTGAGTCTATTTTGTATGTTACTATAATTGTATACAGGTGATATTATGCATTTGTAAAACTCATTCAAATTTACATTACAAAGAGTAAACTTTAATGTATGAAATTTTAGGGGCTAGCTCAGTGGTAGAGCACTTGCTTGGCATGTGGAAGGCCCTGGGTTCGATACTCAGCACCACATATAAATAAATAAAGTGAAAGATCCATTGACAACTAAAAAAAAAATATGAAATTTTAAAAAGTAATTTAGGAGGATGGAGGATCCCAGAATGGAATATGGAATATGACTAAAGAATCTAGTTGTATTATAAATGTGTGAAACATATGAAACAGTCTCACTGATAAGATTAGTAGGGAGGTGCTGACTTGAGACTTCAGAAATGAGTGGAATCTGTAAAATTAAAAGCAAAGTGACTGTATGTAAGCAATTTGATAAAGTTGTTTCCTATGGGTGTATGAGTTAACAATTCTGAAAGTTACACATGAATACTGGAATTAAACAATTAAGTAAATGGTTGGCATATGGTTTAAGCTTTCTTACTCTTGGAGTAGAAGGTTAAATATAAGCAAGGAGAAAAGTCTAGAATGATCCATGTTATAATGAATTAGAGTTAGAAATATCTATTAAAATTCATTTTAGTTTCATATACATACAGGTGGTTACACACATAAATAAAGATATGTGTATATACATAATCCTTGCATTGATATACAAAATTTCCTAGTCTGTCAACTGAGAGGGTCTAGAAGCAATGTCACCCTAATAGCAATGGACATACTTAGATTCCAGATCTTGGTTTCTAATACCATTCTCCAACAAAACAAATCAGGAATCCTTGCACAAATGACTGATTCTGTTACTTTGCAGGAAATGTACAAGATAAGCCCAGTTTCTTATAGTTTCAGAAAGTAAAGAAATACTAAAAGTAATTTATAACAGCACACTGATGGAAGTATATGAAAAGGATAAGAGAACCAACCAAAAGACCTAATGGTCAAAGGTGAAACAATCTTGAAACCACAAGTTGCATAATATTGGATTATAACCCAAATTATAGAATAAATATTCATGAATTCATAGTAATATAAATAAATAAATAAATAAATAAATAAAGGAAAAAAGACAAATTTTTTGTGCAGAATTTTTGTAGATACTTTGTCTTCAAGAAACTGTAGTATGATTCATTACTCCTCAAATATGGGCTATTCATAGTGACTTGCTTCCAAAGAGTAAAGTGTAAAAATAGGGGGTCACAAAGAACTTTACAAAAAGAAGAGAAGAATGAACTTTACAAAGAAGAAACCTGATAAACACTGTCTCAACATGATTTTCAAGGGCAATATCAGTAGTGATAAATCATGTTGATAGTATGTACCCTTCATATGAGGTGATGACAACTACACGCCTCTATGATCTGTCTCCTCGCGAAACTACAGAACCAATATATTCATGATAAAATTATCAGATTGCACTTGAGAATTTCTACAAATTATTTTGCCAGTTTGTCTCAAAATTCTGAAGGTTTTTCAAAGGAAAGTTTGAGAAAGTATCACATCCAAGAAGATACTATGTAGACAAGATAACTAAATGTAGTATGGGATCATAGAACAGTAATCAGACACTAGGTAAAAACTATGGAAATCTGAATAAAGTAGACCTTTGTTAATAGTTTAGTAACACTGGGTAATTGCATATGGCAAAGGTATCATTTTAATATATTAATAATCAAGGAAACTGGGTTCAGAAGATTTGGGAACTCTGTCATCTTCACTCTTTTTTTGGTAAATATAAAACTACTATTAAAGAACTTAAAAGCATTTGATATAATTCACCAAGATAACATAAGAGGATTAAAAAACATATGATCATCTCAAAAAATAAATATAAAGCTTTGATAAAAATACAAATGCTATTCTTAAATCTCCCTACTGGAACTAAGAATTGAATTGAACAAAATTTTTAATGAGGTAAGGGGCAGTTACAAAGAAATCAATTGTGAAATCACTGATAATGGAGATATTGAAAGCTTTCCTTTGACAATGGAAATAAAACATCTCTCATCATTTGAGTTCAACACTATACTGAATGTCCTAACTAGTATAAGTCATAGAATAAAAATTAGAAAAAGAAAGGTATAAATGTTATTATTTACAGACAAAAACTATGTGATTATGAGCAATGAAAATTAGGACACTCATTGAACAAAGTTGCTGGATTAAAAAGAAAATATTTCAAATTAAATGTATTATCTATGTTAAATAGCAAATGAAAAATGAAGTTTTAGGAAGATAACATTTTAAGGAACATCAGAAACACCAGTTATACATAGGAAACATTCTACACTGAGTATTACAAACTAGTATTGAAAGAGAGTAAAAATAATACCTTACAAATGAAGTGGTATATTCAGATTAAAAATTCACCTATGTATAGATGCTAATTCTCCCTGAAATTTAACTAAAGATCCAGTGCAGTATTATCCCAAATCTGAATCTGGGCTTTTTTCAAATTGTCAATCTGATTTCAAGAATTATGGAGTTCAGAAACATGAAGAGCTGAGATAGTCTTATAAAAAAAAGGTGGAATGTGTTAAAATGACCAAATCTGAAGGCCTGTTATAAAATTGCCATGTACTGACAAAAAACGGAAAGATATCCCAATGGAGCAATATAGATACTTCACAGAGAGCAGATTATGATTACTTTAAAAGGCACTACTGCCAAATGTTGACGAAAGGATGGTTTCTTAAATAGTTGGTGCCAGCTCTATTGGATACCAGTGTGGAAAAAAAATGGAGTACATTTTCAAACTATACAAAGAAATGACTTGTAGGTGTGATGTTGATCTATATAAGAAAGGCCAAACAAAGTTTCTTGAATATGTTATATTGTCTTTATAACTTTGGAGAAGGTGAAAAATTAAAATGAAATACCAGTAGCACTAACCATATAAAGAAAACATTGATGACTTAGTTTGCATCAAAATTAAAACTTTATCAAAATATATATTTGGTGGAGAACAATTATATAAAAGTAAAACCTTCAATGTCAAAAAGCAAGACATAAAATTTAATTAGGTGCATCACAAAAGAGGATATCCAATGGCCATTAAGTATGTGGAAAGGTACTCAAAGTCATTAACTGTGAGAAAGTAATAATTCAAACAATAATCCCATAAAATAAGTACCCACAAGGATATCTAAAATTTAAAATTCTAACAACCTGTTTAGAATGCTCTTAGTGGGCTGGAATTGTGGCTCAGTGGTAGAGTGCTTGCCTGGCATGTGTGAGGCCGTGGATTTGATACTCAGCACCACATATAAATAAATAAAATAAAAGATCCATTGACAACTAAAAAAATATTTTAAAAAGAATGCTCTTAGTATTCACTAAAGTTGAATGGAGACATTATATTCTCCAGCATATATTTAACAAAAATGCATACACGTATGACCTAAAATATGTACACAGGAATGCTTAGAGGGCACCATTTCTAATAGCAAAGATTGAAAACAAAGGGCCCCTGAAGAGTTGATACATATACACATTCAGAAAATATGGATATTATTATGGCTAATTCTTGATGAGTGACTCATAAAGAGGATATGATCCTCACAAGAATTTTATTTTTTTTTTTAGAAATTGTGTTTCATTATGCATGATGTTGCCTAGGCTAATCTCAAACTCTTTGGCTGAAGCAATCCTTGAGCCTCAGCCTCCTGAGTAGCTGGGACTACAGGTGCATAGCACTGTTCAACTACGAACTAAATTTTATACCCAAGCTTTGCTTTGATTACAAGTTGAGAAATCTTTTGATTCATCCATATAATCTCTATAGTTTGATAATGTCTAAATTCACACATTAGAATAGAGATTGTACTTGTGGACTTCAGATAATCTCCTGAGAGATTGATTTGTTTTATTCATCTGTTTCCTTACACATTAACAACTTTTTATTTTATTTAACCTGATTTTAATGGTTAATTCTCACTTTCAGAAAAAATAGCTCCTTTCCTGTGACTGTATTGTGTTGTAATAAATCTGGCTGGCAGGTTATATACCATTATATGTATTATGACTGCCTTTGGTAATTAAGAAATTCAAAATAGACCTTTATTCTAGTGAAGACTTGCTTCTAAGGCATTTATATTCATTCTTTCAGACAATATAATATTATTATGGTTTCTTTTTTCATGAATTACTTCTGAGAAGATTCTCATCTTTTAACTGAGTTTGCTTTGACTGAAAGTTGAGAAAATGTATGATTCATTGGTGTAATTTCTATGGTGCAATATTTGTTTGGGTCTAAAGGTGAGAGTACACAAATTCATTCTTATTATATTATTTTAGATTTGCATAGGGCTATAAAGTTTGTAGGCCACCAATGAACTATGAATATTCAAAGCTCTTGAAAATTGTTCCCAGAGGACTGAGATCCATGTAATTTGTCAGTGGATATAAAATTCAATAAAATTAGGAGATTCTTGATATCCGATTTACTTTTTAGGAATAGCATTCAGGAGATAAAGTTCTCATCTTTAACTACCATCCTACTCCTATTCTCTTAGATAGAGACTACTGAAGAAGAGAACCCCCTAGCTTCTTGTACCAGAGATATGTAAACACTACCCAAAACAGCTTCACTGAATCTGTCTGACCACCAGTGCACTTTGGCATAAGAATTTAAGGATTTCAACCCTGGTTAAAATTTTGAGACCAAATAAATGTATGTAAGGGAAATATTGTAGCTTGTCTCATGAAAAGATTTGATTGCATAAGACAATGTTCATAAGTATTACACTGACATCCATTCTTGGGATGGGATAAGGAAGTGTTCTATCCTATATGACACAGCTATGGAAGGAGAAATGATTCAGAGAAGAGATCAAGTAATCATTGACAATTTAGATAAGAGACTATTTAGAAAGAAAATAGTTTGATGAGTGGTTCCCCTAATAAGTTGGATGAAATAGAATAAAAATGGAATAAGGCTATTAAGTGGCAAAATCAATGTATATTCTCACTACGAAGAATATTGACTGTACTCTATTAGAATTCCAGCACCTCAAATCCTTGTTAGAAATTATCAAGTATTGCTGGTGGGACCTAAAATGTTAAGAGTCCATGTGCCCTTTTTCTCCAAATAATATTAACTATCTTAGGAATTATTTTCCAATGCTCTTGGGAGATACCACACAAATTTCCTAAGATGCTCTTCAGTGTTTTCAGTCTACGACCCTACAAATGGGAGTACACTTTGGCTGTTGCATGGAGTGTTGCCTCCAGTTGACTTTGTTTGACTAATAGAAGCACCAAAACAGGGACCAGATTAGAAACCCACATCAGGGAGGCCTCAGAATCCAATTATCCAACTCCTCTAACAAATCAGGCTACTCCTTTTGCCTTGGAAACCCAACATGAGGGACTGCTAACAATATTTCTCAAAACCCTTCTGTAGAAAGTAAACTGCAAGAACCTAAATAGTGTACTCAAAGCTGAATGATTCCCCCACTGATTTTTATCACAGTTCACTAAGGCAATTTCCTAAATTTACAGATATAAACCTATGGACAAATCAGAATAGATCCTTGTCCTTTCCATTTTTATGGCACTTTAGTTGCTAGAAATTCAATTACAAATAAAAAGTAGGTATATGGCAACAATAGATATTTTCTCACATATTGTTGGGGGTGGCCCTACTTTGGGGAGAAAAAAGACAAATATAAGCCAAAAATAAATTTAAGACTGCAGTGTTAGATGCCAATTATAATTTGTTCCCAAAGGGAACAAAGCATTAGTTAGGACCACCAACAAATAAGAGGGCACACTAATGGAATGCCAGTAATCACTATGGTAAAAAGTAACATTAGAAAAAGGAATCCCCTAAATA
The DNA here is from genome assembly GCA_020662805.1 of Glaucomys volans. NCBI lineage: Eukaryota > Metazoa > Chordata > Mammalia > Rodentia > Sciuridae > Glaucomys > Glaucomys volans. The sequence continues at coordinate 28,006 of JAJEJO010053204.1, read as the reverse complement.
TTGAGAGATGCAATCTAACCCTGATGCTTCCTCAAGGGTATCTTTCCCATTCCTTGAAATTAGACAAAAAATTATAGGACAGTGCAAACTAATGGGCAAAAATGACATAATAAGGAAATGTCAGAGCTTAGAATGGAATAAATTTATTTGTCTTGTTTCTCTTTCCTCTCTTGATCTTTTCCCTACTTTTTCCTGTGAATACTGGATGCATGCATTCTGCAGTTTCTACTGATCTTTCTTCTTTTACCCTATCCCAGAAAGACATCCAAGATGTGGATATTTCTGGACCACCTTCTACTTATTCTTTTGCCTCTGAGGTTCCTATGCAAATAAGCCCTCCCTTACAAGCATATGCCTTTTCTCCTAATGTGCTTGATTATCTTTTAGGATGGGGATGCTCTGTCTTCTAAGGGCTGTTTTATTCTGTACTCAGGATGGAGTCGTTTTGGAGCTCCTAGCATGCAAAGCATTTGAATTGATAAATATGTGCTTTCTGAAACAAAGGGGGACCATTGGAGAGTGGCAGTCTCATCCCATGCTGGAAAATTATTCCCAAATTATAGGTAATAGGCCCATCTTTATGCAGCCTAGAAACAGATGATAGTGGCAGTTGCTAATACCTTGCATGTAGTAAAGATACACATTAACTGTGCTAAATTTCTTAGTCTCCTGGGACATAAAACCTCCCTACACAATGTTGCAAAATTGTCAAACTGAAGTAAAATATTTGGGATATATATTATTTTTTTAAATTTATTTGTTTTTTATTTTCACAGACTGCATTTTGATTCATTGTACACAAATGGGGCACAACTTTTTGTTTCTATGGTTGTGCACAATGTAGTTTCATACCATTCATGTAATCATACATGTACATAGGGTAATGATGTCTGTCTCATTCCACCATCTTTCATACTCCTGCCCCCTCCTCCCTTTCATTTCTCTCTACATAATCTAAAGTCCCTCAATTCTTCTCTTACCCCCCACTTCCCCACCCCCATTATGTATCATCATCCACTTATCAGGGAAAATATTCAGCCTTTGGTTTTTTGGGGTTGGCTAATTTCACTTAGCATGACATTCTCCAATTTCATCCATTTATCTGCAAATGCCATAATATTATTCTTTTTTATGGCTGAATAATATTCCATTGTGTATATATCCCACAGTTTCTTTATCCATTCTTCTGTTGACGGGCATTTAGGTTGGTTCCACAATTGATGGATGGAAAATGATTGCATTCTGAAGTCAACCTAATATGCAAATGAAACAAAGAAACAACCCCACCAATTTTGAGGGTTGGCTGTGTATCCCTGCTTTTTATTACAAGATTAAGCCTTCTCACAGAAATGTTACATAAAACATCACCAGACCTTTCTTTTGTTTTTCTGCAGTACTGGGGATCAGAAACCAGGGCCTTACAATTGCTTGACCAGTGCTCTACCACTGAGTCATACTCCTAAATGCCAGAACTTTTTTTGTAGTCAAAATAAGTTGAAGAAGTTTTTCACACACTTAAAATAGCTGTTATTCCCCCACCTGTAGTAGGAGTTTTATATAACTTGGGTAATCTGTTCTGTCTTTGATTCAGGGTGCTTGCAATGGTATGCTTACTCTAAAATTAGACCTTGGTTATTGGATTTTGTTGCTCTGGGGATGCCACAGTGTTTAAAAGGCATAATGGCAGCCACTCTTCTGAAAAGGCCCAGGCCTTGGCTCTGTAACTTGTTTACAGATACTTCATGTGTTACTTTTATTTGACATGTTCATAAGATACAACCCTTATCACTGTGCTATGAGATCTAGCTATGTGCAAGTCTTATTGTCTAATCCTAATGCTATTCTAGGCAGGAGTAGATTTCTCAGCTACTCTGTGGCCAGACCCTGACAAAATAAGTTAAACATGTCTACTTGAGTAATCATTGAAGAAGATACTGGACCTTCGTTTGATCTAGCTAATCTTCCTATTTTCCAGTGTTGATTGAATATTCACTGATGAATCCTGTGAGAACCACAAGAGAATATAAAAGTATTATATGCAGTAGTCAACCCTCATGAAGTATTTAAAGCTCCTGTTCTTTCAAACATAAAGTCCAAGTGGCAGAACTCATAACAATTAAATTAGCATCATCTAAAATAGGGACCTAAAGTGATGGTAGTTATGTGTCTATTATGTGACCAGCCAACTGTGAAAGAATAAAGGCTTTCTAAAATCAAAAGGAAGTAAAGAATTACATGGGAAATTAATTACTTGTTTATGAGTCATTCAAACTTCACTGACAGATTTATGGTTTACTATAGAGTACACACTGGAAAATAAGATAAAATGTCTTAAAAAAATGTTGCCTACCAACCTGTGAAAGGGATACTGCAGTTTGGACTGGGGAAGTTGAACAACTCTTATTTCTATCCAGTAACTGCCTATTCATATTTTCAGAAATAGCCAACTCTCTAAAAATTAGAAAATTAGGAAGCAAAGAGAGCTAAGAAGCTATCCATAGGAAAATGAAAATTTCACGAAGATACTCTTCCTTTGTGCCAATTGCCATATTATTGAGTGACTTTTTCATGCCCACCAATAAACTAACAAAATGAATATCCTAAAAACTTTGAAATCTTGCAGTATTGTAATAGGAATAATAATTAGGGAAAAATAAAAAAGATGTTGTTTGTCAGAAAATTTCTTTGCAGGGTAAAATAAGTTCAGACCGCCTACTGAGACCAACATGTGGATCTGACTCAAAAACATTATAGAGCTTCAATATTTAGGAGGTATTAAATATTTTTTAGTAATTTTGCATATTGAAGTCTATGTGGACTAAAGCAAATGCACAAAAGTGATCAAACAGTTACAGAATCAAATAACTTTTGGAATTTCTAAACATCTAGAATTCAATAGGGAAAGTCATTTTATAGCTATGGTAATTCAAGAGTTTTGTGATACAAAACAAATATCAATAATTTTCCTATTTCTTACCATACCCTGGGCAAATGGACTAAATGAACCATATTTTAAAGAATTTTTTGTTACTTTTTCTCTATAGTATAGTTGAAGGTCTGGTTATGTGATACCTCCTGCTTTGCTCTTCCTGCTAAGGATTGCTTTGGCTATTCTGGGTCTCTTATTCTTCCAAATGAATTTCATGATTGCTTTCTCTATTTCTATGAGAAATGTCATTGGGATTTTAATTGGAATTGCATTGAATCTTTATAACGCTTTTGGTAGTATGGTCATTTTGATGATATTAATTCTGCCTATACAAGAACATAGGAGATCGCTCCATCTTCTAAGGTTTTCTTTAATTTCTTTCTTTATTGTTCTGTAGTTTTTATTGTAGAGGTCTTTTGCCTCTTTTGTTAGATTGATTCCCAAGTATTTTTTGAGGCTATTGTGAATGGGGTAGTTTTTCAAATATCTCTTTCAGAGGATTCATCACTTATGAATAGAAATGCATTAGATTTATGAGTGTTGATTTTATATCCTGCTACTTGGATGAATTCATTTATTAGTTCTAGAGTTTTTGGTGGAATTTTTTGGATCCTCTAAATATAGAATGATATTGTCAGCAAATAGTGATAGTTTGAGTTCTTTTTTTCCTATTCATATCCCTTTAATTTCTTTCGTCAAAATGCTCTGGCTAGAATTTCAAGAACTATGTTGACTAGAAGTGGTAAAAGAGAGAATCCCTGTCTTGTTCCAGTTTTTAGAGGAAATGCTTTCAATTTTTCTCCATTTATAATGAGCCTTAGGCTTAGCATAGATAGTCTTTACAATGTTGAGGTATGTTCCTACTATTCCTATTTTCCTTAGCATTTTAAACATGAAGAGGTAATTTCATCAAATGCTTTTTCTGCATCTGTTGAAATGATCATATGATTCTTAACTTTATTGATGTGCTGAATTACATTTATTGGTTCTGGATGTTGAACCAATCTTGCATCCCTGGGATGAACCTCACTTGATCATGGTCCACTATCTTTTAAAGTTGTTTTTGTATGTGATATGCCAAAATTTTGTTAAGAATTTTTGCACCTATGTTCATCAAGGATATTGGTCTGAAGTTTTCTTTCCTTGATGTGTCTTTGTTTGATTTTGGTATCAGGGTGATAGTAGCTTCATAGAATGAGTTTGGAAGGGTTCCCTCCTTTTTTATTTCATGGAATACTTTGAGTAGTATTGGAATTGTTCTTCTTTGAAGGTCTTGCAGAACTAGGATGAGAATTCATCTGTCTGTTCCCTTAAACTATACAGAGCAATAGTAACAAAAATAGCCTGGTATTGGCACCAAAATAGACAGGTAGACCAAAGGTACACAATAGAAGACATAGAGACAAACCCACATAAATACAGGTATCTCATACTAGACAAAGGTGCCAAAACATACAATGGAGAAAAGATGCCTCTTCAACAAATGGTGCTGGGAAAACTGGAAATCCATATGCAGCAGAATGAAACTAAACCCATATCTCTCACCCTGTACAAAACTCAACTCAAAGTGGATCAAGGACCTAGGAATTAGACCAGAGACTCTGCACCTAATAGAAGAGAAAATAGGTCCAAATCTTCATCATGTCAACTTAGGACCGGACTTCCTCAACAAGAAATAAAATGAAGAATCAGTAAATGGGATGGATTCAAACTAAAAAGCTTTTATTCAGCAAAGGAAACAATCAATAATGTAAAGAGAGAGTCTATAGAGTGAGAAGAAAATCTTTACCACACATACTTCAGATAGAGCACTAATCTCCAGAATTTATAAAAAAACTCAAAAAACTTAACACCAAAAATACAAATAACCCAATCAATAAATGGGCTAAGGAAAAGAGCAGACACTTCACAGAAGAGGATCTACAAGCAATCAACAGATATTTGAAAAAAATGTTCAACATCTCTAGTAATTAGAGAAATGCAAATCAAAACTAAGATTTCATCTCATTCCAGTTAGAATGGCAATTATCAAGAATACAAGCAACAATAAATGTTGGCAAGGATATGGAGAAAAAGGTCCACTCATGCATTGCTGGTGGGCATGAAAATTGATACAGCCACTCTGGAAAGCAGTATGGAGATTCCTCAGAAAATTTGGAAAGGAACCACCATTGGACCCAGCTATTCCACTCCTCAGTTTATACCCAAAAGACTTAAAATCAGCATCCTAGAGTGACACAGCCACATCAATGTTTATAGCAGCTCAATTTACAACAGCTAAATTGTAGAACCAACCTAGATGCCCTTCAATAGATGAATAGATAATGAAACTGTGGCATATATTCACAATGGAATATTACTCAGCCTTAAGGAAAAATAAAATTATGGCATTCACAGGTAAATGGATGGAGTTGGAGACTATCATGCTAAGCGAAATAATCCAATCCAAAAAACCAAAGGCCAAATGTTTTCTCTGATAAGTGGATGCCAATACCTGATGGGAAGGGGTAAGGGAAGAATGGAGGAACTTTGGATTGTGCAGAAAGGAATGAGGGCAGGGGAGGGGCCGGGGCAGTAAAGATGATGGAGTGAGACAGATATCATTACTCTATAGACATGTATGATTGCACGAATGGTATGACTCTACATTGTGTACAACCAGAGAAATGAAAAGTTGTACTCCATTTGTGTACAATGAATCAAAGTGCATTCTGCTGTCATGTATCACTAAATAGAAAAACAAAAAAGAATTTTTTGGCTAAATTATGTCAAACCACTGGAACAGTGGAACAAAGCCTTGGAATTTGCTTTGTTAAAAGTAAGTTTAACTCCCTTTAGCAAGCACGGCATTTCTCCCTTTGATTTTGGAAGCTTTATGAATCTTGGGTTTAACATCCATCCCATTATCTGATAGGTTGGAAAATACTCATGGTCAGATATAATACTTAAAGAATTTGTGGGTTTCCCTATGCTTACTTTGCCATCATGTGCCCAGATGCTGGAAAACTCTACCTGAGAAGGTATTTTATTGATACCGTACATAAGACTCCATCTCTATCAAAGTGCTCCAGTAGCAGACTGTCATCACACAGGTCAGAACCCTAGCAGGTGTGGTTGATAACTCATAATACTGTCAAGGTAAAGGAGAAACCCAAACAGATATTTGTCTCACATGTGATACCAATAAAAAATATCATCCCGATAATTGAGGGAGCTATATGCTCCTATTTAGAACTCTAACATTAAATTCTCCAGATAGTAACTTAGAGTGATATACAAGCTGAAGAAAAAAGCTCCCCTAATAGAAAGATAGCAAGAGAAACATAATATTTTATTGCTTTCTTCTTTATCGTGTGTGTGTGTGTGTGTGTGTGTGTGTTGCTGGGGATTAAACCCAGGGCTTTGCACATGCTAAACAAATGCTCTATCACTGAACTACATCCTCATCCCTTATTATCTTGCCATTAGTTTTAAAGGAGATATTTATTTTTTAAAAATTTATTGGTGCATTATCATTATATGTAATAGTGGGGTTCATTGTGACATGCTCATAAATACACCATGTGCATAACATAATTTGACCAATTCTGATAATCATTTCATATCAGTTGAGCATGCAGCTTATTATTTGTCCTCCTTTTAAAAATTAGTATCTCAACCTCAAGGAATTTATATTGATTACAAATCATCTTGAATATGAGGTAAGGGCTCAAGAAACGTTTCTTTGTCATACCCTTCAGACTCATCATTTGAATGGTTTAAATTTACAAGAAATGGAAAAGTTCCAATCTTTCCATCAATAGATCAATATCTCACAAAACTATCTTAAATATCACCATACTTTGTATGATTCAATATACTGATTGAAGACATTTTAACCAATCAAGCTGACTATCATTATATTTACATTGAAAACTCTCCAAATAACACCAGTAAACTTCAGCTGCTTTCCATCTTATGTAACCATTGGGGTTCAGTTTAACAAAACTGAAATGGATGTACAGGTGAGAAGAGAATATCTCAGACCAAACGATTAAGGTTTGTTTCTTCAAAAACCCCAAGCCAGGCATGGTGGCGCACACCTGTAATCCCAGCAGCTTGGGAGGCTGAGGCAAGAGGATCAGGAGTTCAAAGCCAGCCTCAGCAACCTAGTGGGGCACTGAGCAACTCAGCAAGACCCTGTCTTTAGATAAAATATTTAAAAAGGGCTGGGGATGTTGCTCAGTGGTTGTGTCCCTGGGTTCAATCCCCAATATATATATGTTTTTTTTTAAAGCCCCAAATATCATCCCATAAAAAACAAAATTCCCCTTTGTTTTTCATCTCAAACCCCCTTCATATTGTTACTTTCTTAATTGTTTCCATGATGAAATAGTTCAATAACATACAAATTAAAAGAGATGTTTTCTATGTTTTCTACACTGAGCACAGAAACGATTACATTAGAAAATTATTGTTCACAAGGCCTATATAGACCCTGACAAATATTTAATAACCTTTATCACTCTAGGTATTTTAAAAATCAGTTTTAAATATTCTTGTTTCTCACAGTTAGTTTTTTTACATTTATTTTGATTCATTGAACATAAATGGAGTACAGCAGTTGTTTCTCTGGTTGTACACGAAGTAGAGACACACCATTTGTGTAATCATACATGTACACAGGGTAATGATGTTTGTCTCATTATATTATTATTCTTACCCCCCACCCCAATTCCACCCCTCTTTTTCCTTTATGCAATACATCCTTCCTCCATTCTTGCCTCCCTCCCACCCCGCATTATGTATTATCATTCACTTATCAGAGATATCATTCAGCCTTTGGTTTTTTGGGATTGACTAATCTCACTTAGCATGACATTCTCCCACTTCATCCATTTACCTGCAAATGCCATAATTTTATTCTTCTTTATGGCTGAGTAGTATTCCATTGTATAAATATACCACAGTTTCTTTATCCATTCATCTGTTGAAGGGCATCTGGTTTGGTTCCACAATCTAGCTATTGTGAATTGAGCAACTATGAACATTGATGTGGCTGCATCACTGTAGTATGCTGATTTTAAGTCCTTTGGGTATAGGCCGAGGAGTGGGATAGCTGGGTCAAATGGTGGGTCCATTCCAAGTTTTCTAAGGAATCTCCACACTGCTTTCCAGAGTGGCTGTACTCATTTGCAACCCTACCAGCAAAATCCCTTTTAGAACTTGGTGTCCCCTATCCCCATATTTAAGTCCTCCAGGATAATTAAATGATCATTCAATATTCCCACATTACTCATAAGTAAATTAGGAGTAAAGTCTACCATAATAGGCTTTGCCATTATGAGATGTTTTACACAAGAACTAGAATCATAGTATGGTCAAACTAAAAGAGATTATTAAATAACACATTAGGAGGAATAGAAACTGGGGCTGCAATTGCAGACTATTATGATATAAAAATACTGAAAACTGAGTGTCTTTGGAAAGTTGCAGCAACTTGTAGTTCAGATGTGAACAGGATAGAATCAAAACCTAATACAAGTCAGGCGTGGTGGCGCACGCCTGTAATCCAAGTGACTTGGGAGGCTGAGTCAGGAGGATCGCCAGTTCAAAGCCAGCCTCAGCAATTTAGCAAGGCCCTAAGCAACTCAGTGAGACCCTGTCTCTAAATAAAATAGAAAATAGGGCTGGGGATGTGGCTCAGTGGTCGAGTGTCCCTGAATTCAATCCCTGGTTCAAAAAAAAAACCTAATACAAGATATAATGGTATAAAAAAACTAGTCTAAGGGAATTAGAATTGAGGAAGAATTTAGAATTGGACATCTTGGAATGAAATTTTGTTGCAAAAAGTATAAAGAATTTTCATAAACCTTCATCTGTATGTTAACAAAAACTAGTTATTTAATGACTACAGTATACATTTATTAGTACTGGACTATATATATATTTACTAGTACTGAACTAGTATTGAAATACTAAAGAAAACAATTAGGTATTGGACATATTGCTATCTATGAAGAGATTAAATGGTAGAATTAAAAATTTGATCATATGATAGATAAAGTAGCTGAAATATGACAGGGCAGAATGACAGTTCTGAAATCCAAACTAATAAAACTAATTTCACTGAAGTATGAAAGTTTCTCCTACAATATGTGAAGGACAACTTAGATGACTCTCCGAAATTGTCTGTAATTCACATTATTGACAGTTGCAAGAATGAGCCAGATGAACAGATTTGTCCCTAAGATTTGGACTGACTCCTTTTACACATGAAAATTAAACTTTTACAATTTAACAGTTCTATATTTATCTTCCAACAAATACTCCATAATGAAGCTTCAAATAATGGGATTGAGGGCTGGGGATACAGCTCAGTTGGTAGAGCGTTTGCCTCGCAAGTACAAGGCCCTGGGTTCAATCCCCAGCACTGCAAAAAATAATAATAATAATGGGATTGGTGGGCAATATGTGTCATATAGAAAACATTACTTGGTAAGAGAGACTATTTCTTTTAGTGCTGGATTTACCTGCCTTAATAATGTAATATAATTCATGGACCTTCATAAGAAATACATCGTTTCTTTATAAGAAATACATGCAATAAAATATTCAAATTTTATTTTAGACTATCAAGCATTACATCTTGATTTTTGTATTACATATAAGCCGGGAAAAAACAAAACAAGATTTGAAAAATAAGTCTCAAACTGTAAAATATTTAGAAAAACGAGCTACCAAAACTAACTAGCAATTTGTAAAGCTGCTATATGATGGAGAATTCTTATGTAGAGCTAATCAAGAAGGCACTTTAGTATGCATCAGTAGTATGGCATTTTCAAAGGTTAGTCACCTAAAGTTTATATTGAGTTTTAAAATTTATCTCATCATGATGTTAATCTACAATTCATTATGTATAGTGCTTTGAATTGTAGGATGCATAGAAAGTTAACTATGTGAGGAGGAGGAACCAAAATTGTAATGCAAATTTTACAAAAAAATAAAATACTATAAATAGAATTAAAGGGGAAAAGGATTGTGGAGCAACTGAATTTATTTTGACCTTACTGAAATGTTGAGGATTGTGACTAGTTACATGTTCTAATTACACTTACATAAATATAGAAGGGACTGAAAAAGAATTATGAAAAGCAAAATATGAGTAAGCCAAAGAGAATTATCAAAGAACAAAACATCACAGTAGGCCTGATAAAGAATTAAGCAGAGCATCAGAATAAACTTGATATAACTATAGACACCAATTGAATATCTGCTGAATGTTTCCTTAAAATTGGGTAATGTATTACAACTGTATTTTTAATTTTAAATAAATAGCACTGAAAATTCTCTACATCTTTGTTGCCATTTATCAGTTACCAGCATGTATTCGGGGTAATTGCTTTGTTCAACAACAAAATCAGTTAACTCTATATTCATGAGTTGGCATGTTATTTTACATCTTGATTACTTTTCCCCCAATACTAAAAAAGATGCCAGTTGTTCTTCATCTGGCTTTTAAAACAATATAGACAATATCTGGTCAATGGAAATCTTTGGTGTATGTATGAAAGATAGTGACATGTTTTGGGAGAGAGAAAACCTAGTGCTGTATGTAGCCTTTTGGAAAACAAGAACATATACCTAGTTTACAAATTACACAATACCACCTAAGCAATGTATGCATGAGTGATGTATTTCTTATGTTAGACATAAACCATTGTGGAAGAAGTGACCAGGCATCATGAACTTGGTCACCTGAAGTTATCCCAGAGTCCTGCATTGAATCTGCATAAATCCAGTTCACTTAGGCAACAGGGTTTAAAGATGTTATCACTGGCAAGAGTCTTCAGGACCAATAGGACCGATAGGTTTATGTGTGGGGAGTGCAGTGACTTCAGTCAATGATCAGACATTATCCTGTCTTGGAAAATATGACAATCCTTACATGAAGAGTGATAAGCCTTAGCTTTTACTGAGATATTGGGCTTGAGAAATGAAATATTTTTTCTGAGATCTTGTTTCACCCTTCTCTAACTATCTGCTTGTAAAAGAAAAACTTTCTGACCTTTTCAGCCTGCTTATAGTGTTTTTCTTAACACACCTACATTGTTAGAGTTAATAGCATGGGTTTTTTTTTCTCACCATGTGTTTCAGAATGTGCAGCTGGAAATAAATATGCCATGAGATGACTTAGAGTTCAGTGGCTGCCTTTGATGACTGAGAAAAGTCCAGGTGGAACATTTGCCAAGAAAAGACTGGCCTCTGAGATGATTGCACATTCACTGTTTGAGAAAATATTTGTGAGTGATCAAATTATTCTTCTCAATGAGTGACTGACCTAATCAATGGTAACATTTTCAGAAAAACTTGCCTGTTACGTGAACTTCTTTTACTTGAAGTTGGAAATTTTATGATTCATTTACACCATCTCTTCTGGAAGATATTGACTTAGATGTATTCATACTAGTAGATAATTTGTTATACATTTTTACATTACTAATATGTTGATATTTATGGATAATTGAGGAAATACAATTGAATTGAATGTGTACGGACTCAGAATTTTAATATTAGGGCATATATTTTTGGAGGGGATTGGTTTATTTTTTAAGTTTATTGTTTGTTCTTTTTAGTTATACATGGCAGTATAAGGTATTTTGACATACACATACATGAAGTATAACTTCCCATTTTTGTGGTTACACATGATATGAAGTAACATTGGTCATGTGTTCATATGTGAACATAGGAATGTTACATCCAATTTATTCTACTGTCTTTCCATTCCCCACTCCCCTCCCTTTCTCTCACTACTCCATCCAGTCCTGTGAACCTCCACTCCCCCCTCCCGCCACCCACCAGCCTATTGTGAGTCAGCATCTGCATATCAGAGAGAATATTTGGCCTTTAGTTTTTTTGGGATTGGCTTATTTCACTTAGCATGATAGTCTCCAGTTCCATCCGTTTACTGGCAAATGTCATGATTTCATTCTCCTTTATGCCTGGATAATATTCCATTGTGTATATGTACCACATTTTCCTTATCCATTCATCTGTTGAAGGGCACCTAGGTTGGTTCCATAACTTAGCTATTGTGAATTCAGCTGCTATAAATATTGATGTGACTGTGTCATTATAATATGCTGATTTTAAGTCTTTTGGGTATATGCCACAGAGTGGGATAACTGGGTCAAATGATGGTTCCATTCCAAGTTTTCTGAGGACTCTCCATACTGCTTTCTGGATTGGTTGCATCAATTTGCAGTCCCAGCAGCAATGTATGAGTGTATAAGATATGTATGTTGACTTTGCTTCATGAAACTGAATAAAATTATGGATTGTCTGATATTCTATTTCTAGAAATAGTTTCAGGTATAATGAATGAATTCATTACAGGTAGTGTATAATAATTATGTATGATGCCAGTTTTACTGATGGCAATAACTTGAAATTTTAGGTAAAGGGTGTTGATGAGAATGTTTCATTTTTGTGGAATATGTCATGAAAAGTTCTCTTAAGAAAAGACCCTGTGTTTTTCATTATTGTGTGTGATCTTGTACTTAACTGTAAAGGAAATTCAAGATTTACTAACATGCTTGGCAATGAAACTTGAAGTTGAATAATTTGAGAAGCAAACATTATCTGAATGTCAGCTCATCAGTTCTATGTGATTCCATTATTTAAAGTATAATGCAGAAAGTGTATGCTATGAAGGATGTCTAGTGTTCTTGGTGTGGCCTTGGCAATTCTTAGGCTCACCAAATCACAATATGCATGTAAGTTCTTTTTCTAAACTAAAAAAATGTGATTGACACAATTATGTGTACATATTTATGGGGCATAGTAGGGAGGAGGAATTAGTTCTAGTGTTATTATAAGTTCATTTTCATAATGAATGATCGACCTACTTGATGGCATGATCATAAGAAAAATGTCACTTTTCCATGAATATTAATTGAAATAATATTCAGATATTTCTGAGTGATAGTAATTATCCCAAACATGTGATGTGATTTTGGTATGATTATAGAAGTAAAGGAGTTGATATATTTATTTACCCCTACTATAATATTTTTATTTTGCTTTGGTTTTATGATATATAAGTCATTGACAATGGCCCACAATATAAAAACAATGGAATATCTGTCACAACTTTGAAATTCTTTTATGTGGTTTGCTCAAGATGAAAATGATTATAACTCCAAGTGATTTGATGTCTGAATTTTAGATCTGGAGGTAATCATCTATCTATCTATTCATCTATCTGTCTCTCTGTCCATCCATCCATCCATCCATCCATCCATTTACTTTTGGTGCTGGGTATTAAAACCAGGGCCTTACACATGCTAAGCATGTATTGTTATAAGGGGAACTAAGACCCGCTCATCATCTTATAGAAAACCTACTAAAATGTTTTATTTATTTTAATCAGAGTTATTTCAAAACCAAACTCATTACTGAGACTTCCCTATCCTTTTTAATTAAAATACAATGTTTGTGCATATTTATGAGATACAGTGCAATGTTTTGATTCATTTATTGAGTAGTGATCAACTGAGAGTAATTAGCAAATTTATTACCTTAAAGTTTGGTCATTCTTTATGGTAAGTACACTCAAATTCTTCTCTTCTATTTTGAGATATATAGTGCTTTATTATTAATTATATTCACCCTGCTGTGCCAGAGAACACCAGAATATATGTGGTTTCAAGAATGTCATTTTATATGATATTCCATATGAATTGGACTGTGAAAAATGTTCCTGATATGTTTCCTGGAAGAGGTAGACCAAGAACGAGCAACAAGATGCTCTGTGTCTGCATGACACCACGTGAAAGAGTCTACAAAAATCAAGAACCTATATTCTCTGTCCTTGTGTTTGGTGAATCAGAGTTCCATAAACTCCATAATGGGTCCCTTATGCAAGAATGATCATATCTGTCCACTAAGGAAAATCATATGTGGGCCATAACGCACATAAGCCATATAAGGAAAGTAATATTTAGTTTGGACACCTGTCTTACTCCTCTCCACTTACATTAAAAACTGAGAAGTAAAAGAGCCCTTTTGCCTGGTGGCAAATTATATGACTCAGTATCATGCAGAGAACACACCAGAAAATCAGTCCACTTTAGCACAAAGGCTTCATAAAACCTGTCTGGTAAATATATTCAGGTCAAAATGTGTGCGTGGAGAGTGCAAGGGGCAGTGACAAGCATGTTAATGTTGTCTTGAAGAGAGACCATTACATTAAAATCACGCTCAAGTGAACTGTTCTGAGGCCCAGGCTTGATGAGAATTCTAAGGTCAGAAGGTAGGATTCATTCTGGGGTAGTTTTATTTGGGGCTTAAGAAAGTGAAACCCTAGTGTGGAACTTTGTTGCCCAATTCTAAGTACTTCTCACTAAATGACAAATACTCATTCCTTAGGATTTATTTCAGTGATCTATAATTCTTATAAGTTACAGTACATAAAGGACTCATTTTATGGGATCTTTTATTACATTGTGTCTTTCAGTAAAATGTGCAGCCAAGAGAAATACTCTTCCATTGAAAAGAGGCGAGTGGTTATCTATAGCCAGATATATTTTAAAAGACCTTCAGATTACTACAAATTCATCCTTAAGGCAACATTTACTCATTCAAGGAACTTTACTATCAATATGAGGTTATATTTAGAAATTAATTTGTGACCTACTTGGTGTGACCCTATGACAGAATCTTTGATTTTTACCTTGATTTGATAGGATTAAAAATTGATGAAAAACAGCTTGGTGGTCCATGCCTATAATCCTAGCTAGTCAGCAATCTGTGATAGGATGATTGCAGGTTCTAGTCCAGCCTCAGTCCCAGCCACTTAATGAGACCCCCTCTAAAAAAAAAAAAAAAAAAAAAAAAAAAGGAAGCTGAGGAGGTACCTCAGTGGCAGAGCACTTGCCTACCATACTCACAACCCTGGATTAAATTCAATAACTAACATCACAAAATCAGGGCCACACAGAATTGCTATGAATGGATATAACTATATCTACCAGTGTTTAGATCCAAAGGATGCCACGCTACATGTATGATACTATAATTCAGATCAAATACAAACACACACACGCATGCATGCACACACACACACTAGTTTAGGAAAACTTTGGTTTACTGGTCCCCAGTACAATATTTAATACTCATTTTGATCTTCATTCTAGAAGAATTTTTTCAATAAAGATTTACACATTTATAAAGGTGTTATGTGGCTTTTGAAAGACCCTATTAATGAAGATGAAAATAACTGAAAGACATTAATAAAGATGAAAATCTTAGATTCAGTGCTTTGCCTGTGACATAATTTAATAGATTAAAGAGCAAAATATTACCTGAATTTCAGATTTAAATATCACATGACGCTATTAATTTCAACATAATAAAAGTGTGTGATATGGGTGTTACCCATTGTTTCTGAAGTGGCCTTTGAGTAAACCAGGATAAAAAAAATTCAGGTTCATTACTCTTCTAGGAGTAATTGACCTACTTGACAACCTCAGTGTGAGAAAAACTTCAATTTTCCTAAAATTTCATTGAAATAATGTTGAGACATTGTGAAACAATGTTGAGTCACAGCATTATTTATATCTGAACACTGGAAGACATATCACACTCATTTGTAGTATTTCTGTTTTGCTCTGGTTTTGTGATGTTTGAAGGTAATTGGTGAAAAGATATTTTGGCCACAGTTTATAGTTTTCTATATATGGATTGTTCAACATGCATGTAAATAAATACAATCCCCAGTAGCCTAATATCTCATTCCAAGATCCTAACTTTTATGGGAATGTAATTTTAAGAGAGTTCAAATGTACTGTCTTGCTAATTATTATTTACATGACTTCTTTTAAAATATAGATAAGTGATGATCTATGAGATGATATCATCTCAATGTAACACCTACTGACTGGTTATCTAAAGGTAGTACATCTGCATGTGTTGTACTTATTGTGTTTGTTGAATCAATGAGCCATAGCATATGTAATGATTCAATTTTTGAGCACTGACCATCACATTTAATTAATAAAAAGTACACATACATTATATTCAATAACATGTAATTCACTCTTGGCCAGATATGGTGAAGCATGCCTATAATCCCAGCAATTCAGGAGGCTGAGGCAGGAGGATCACAAGTTTGAGGCCAGTCTCAGCAATTTAGTGAGCCCTAAGCAACTTATTGAGACCTTGTCTCAAAATAAAACATTAAAAAAGGGCTAAGCATATGGCTCAGTGCCCCCTGGGTTCAATCCCCAGCCCCCACCCCAAGTGTAATTCACCCTCTTAAAAACTGTCCTATTCATGTTCTCTTAGATAATGACTCTGAAGGAAAAGCACTCTTTTGCCTTCTGCAATAAAAGGCAGCCTGATGTTCTGTACGAATGTGCCTGAACTCCAGTCCACCTTAACACCAAGGAGGCATGAACCATCTCTGGTAAGCATATTTAGGTAATGCTTAGATACGTACATGAGGAGTGCCTTTCTTCAATCAATGATGAGAATTTATGCGGTCTCAAAGGCAGATGATCACATAAAAATCACAGCCCATAGGAACATGCTGGCAACCATCCTCAGTGACAGTTGCTGGCAGAAATTTGAGAATCCTTACTTTTATTCTAGATTTTATTTTGGGCATGAGGAAACAAAACACCTGAGATAAACTTGTGTGACTAAACCAAACTTGTGCTTATACGTGAAGAACAAATGCTAATCCATTAAGTTTCATTCTAGTGACCTATAATTCTATTCATGGCTCTCTTCCTCTTATTGTATCTTACAGTAAACTTACCACAAAGAATTACACTTTGCATTGGTATGATGTGAGTGCCATCCTTTGGTCACAGATATATTCCATATAGGCCATCAAACTAGTGAAGAGTCTCCCCAAGTCAGTAAGGTTTACTCATTTATTAAACCTGAATATTGATATATATATATATATTTAAATTTTATTTATTTATATGTGGTGCTGAGAATCGATCCCAGGGCCTCACACATGGCAGGCAAGTGCTCTACCACTGAGCCACAACTCCAGCCCTGATATATATTCTTATTAAGTAACCGCTCTACTTAACCTAAGACAAATCTTTACTTATTACCTAGCTTTGATGTGCCTAACAGTCATAGGATTTTTAAATTGATAGACCAATGTTCAATACTCATTTATTTTTATAAGTAACTACAACAAAATCTCAGTCATAGGATTTTTTAAATTGATAGACCAATGTTCAATACTCATTTATTTTTTATAAGTAACTACAATAAAATCTTTGTAATATAAAATATAATCCTAAGAGTTTTATTCTGCCATTGGCTTATGGCATAAATGTTAAAAAATTTAAGGATTCTAACAACAAAAATGAAAATGTGAGACTTTATATTACAAGTTATAATAGCAACTTGGTATTTCCATTAAACCTCAAATTAATTATATTGATGAGGCAATTCATACATGAATTTCAGTTGTATATAATGTGAATGTTTTACTTTTAGAATAATGAAAGTTTATGAAATGAATGATAAATGCTGCTTGAAAATGAATGCTATTCAGAGTCTTTGATACCTGGTTAGTAGAACCTGACATTGCTGTGGCTTCAAGTGTATCCTCTTAGACTTCAAATGAAGTTGAACATTGAACATGCAAAGTATTAGTGATGTGTCTCAAATATATAAGGAAGATAGGATGAATGGAATGCTCTGTAGTTCGCCAAACATAAGAGCAGTTCCACAAAGACACGATATCTGTATAGTGTGTCATTCATGCATTGGTTGATAATAGGCTACACCCTCCATAACAGGACATTTTTAAAGTAAATATCATCCATCAAGGAAGACATTAAATTACTCATACCTCCAGAGAGGTAGACATGCATTTTAGGTTAGGGTTAGGGTTAGGGTTAGGGTTAGGGCAAATGGACTAAATGAACCATATTTTAAAGAATTTTTTGTTACTTTTTCTCTATAGTATAGTTGAAGGTCTGGTTATGTGATACCTCCTGCTTTGCTCTTCCTGCTAAGGATTGCTTTGGCTATTCTGGGTCTCTTATTCTTCCAAATGAATTTCATGATTGCTTTCTCTATTTCTGTGAGAAACGACATTGGGATTTTAATTGGAATTGCATTGAATCTTTATAACGCTTTTGGTAGTATGGTCATTTTGATGAGCACAGAAGCTCAAAGTGGAGAATACATCTTTGACCTGATGAAATGGGGGGATCAATAAGAGATGGACGTTTAAACAAGAATACACTGAAATTCATTACAAAAATGGAAACATAGTAAGTAGGTGTGGAGGCCCATGCCTGTAATCCCAGTGATTTGGAGGGCTGAAGCAGGAGGATCACAAAAGCTTAATACCAGCTTTGGCAACTTAGTGAGGCCTTGTCTTAAAATTAAATTTTTTTGAAAAGGGGCTGGGGATATATAGCTCAGTGGTAAAGCACCCCGGATTCAAACTCCAGTACCAAAATAAAAGAAGAGCCATTATTTTTGAATAACCAAGAATAAGCATGTCCAGGTCAAAGAGAATGCATGTTGATGGAGAGGGAGCCTTGGGTTGAGTAGATGATGAGAACTTATATTGGTTTTAAAAGAGGTAACAACTTTAAAATGTTGCTAAATAGGATTACACAAAGGACCAGACTAAGTGAAAATTCTGAAAGAGGATGTTGGAAAGATAACAAATGACAGATAAACAATCAGGCCTCTATTCAAAATGTATTAAAAAGACTTCCTGAACCCCCATCTTACAATGTATGAAATCTGTCTCCTCCCCAATTCTTAACCAGATCAACCATGAATACCAGGTATAAGGCAATGCCAAGAGATACTAAAGAGTCTTTCAAAATAAGGAATTATCATAATATCAGAACATTTTTGCCCAAACCACTTAATAAAATGCTGAGCCATTCTTTATTCACAGACACCTATGCCTTCTCTCTCAATCCAATTGTATTTTGTATGTGAAGGTGAAACACTCCGTACCACATTTCTTTTCCCAGTAAAGATTTGCCACTAAGTTCATATTTATATGATACAGAGTCCTTTCATTAGGCACCTTCTCAAAAGTTTCTGGCTCCTGTATCAGACATGTGTATCCCACATGCTGGCCAATACAGGAGGACGCCTGTAAGGATAGCTTATGCTATGACACGTGATGTGGCAATGGGGGCATAAGAGTCAAACAAAACCAGAAGGATACAACTGTACTGAAGTTACATGCTCTGGTGTTCTGGTGTAAAACAGCATCCAAATTAGGTCACTTTTAAGATTACCTCCTCACCTCCTTCCATTGGGAAAGTACATAGAGCAAACAGCCAAAAGAAATCATATTCACTTGTAAAAAAGGATCCTCCTATAGGCTGAATTGGTAGCTCAGAGGTATGACAATGGCCTAGCATGCACTAGCACATGGGTTTGATTAACAGCACAGAAAAACAAAAACAAGGTAGTCCTTCTACCATCATACATGAAAAAACCTAATGCCAGACTTGGGTGAACTAAAGTGAAAAGTAGAACATGGTACACATAAACAAATATAACACATTCTTAATTTTATAGCAAAAAAAGTAGTGTAGCAATGAGAAATATATAACTCTTAGTAAAAAAAATAAGACCATAAGAAAAATTATTCTGAACAAGACAAACATGTAAAACTCAAAAATATAGTATGAGCTAGAGAATCAGGTTCAAGTAATGTGCTGAAAGAAAATTACAAGAGGACTTAGGCATCACTATGTCCCTATAGGGGCAGCCACACTGAGAGCAACAGACCTTGAAGTCCCATCAGGAATCCTAGGTGGCCCAAGATGGTAGAGGTGCTCCTCAATCAGGCACAAAAGCTCTGAGCTCAGGAGCACAGCACCTGCTACTCTGGACAAAAGAAAGCTCCAGGGCCACCCCCTTGCTCAGCTCCTTTGCCCTCCTTTTGCCTTCCAGAGAGACCAGCAGAGCAGGTAGGCCCCCCTGCCTCCACAGGCAAAGGTGAGCAGATGGCTGAGGTCATAGGGATGAATCACTGCTGCAGAGAAGAGCAAAGGGTGAAGCCAGGAGGCAAAGGTGGAGGCCTCAAGTCAAGGCTATAGGCAACCCTGAGATCCTTTGTCCAGGAGTGGTACCATTTGGGGATCTTGCTCCATGTCACCTTCCCTTCTTGAGGAACAATGGTGACAGGACAGAGGCCCTTCAGAGAAGTTGAAGTGAAGGGCAGGGCTCCCCAGAATCTAGGTCCAGTCAAGTCTCCACCATTCCTGGGCCAAAGGAGGCCCTGAGGTTTGGGAGGATGAAGAGCATGAATGGCTTACCCCTGATTGGAAGGACTGGCCAACCTCTGGAGTGCCAGGGAATCCAGGGGGCACAGCATAGTTGCAGGCAGGGATGGTGAGGGGAAGGGGTGAAGGTTGTGGCTGGCACTCAATCTGTGGGTGCAGGCAGAGTCTCAGGGAGATGCAAAGGGTTGTGAGGGCTTGGGGACTGCTAAGCATGCAGGGGACCTGGCCTGGACTCCTGCATCCTCTCCATGTCTCTCCCTCAAGCCTGCCTCTGCCAAGAGCCTCATCATTGGCATGTCTGGGTTCCAGGGCATTATCCCAAGGGGGCCACAGGAGGAGGGTACGTGGTCAAAAGGCCCCCAGAAATAGGGATTGTAATTCTTTGGAGACCCAGGCTCACCTCCAGGCTGCAAATGGGGCCCAGGGGAAAGGTTTAGTTCCTAGTGGGGGTGGGCTTCCTTTGGTATAGGGTCTGTTCCTGGGGCCAGGGAGGAACCCACTGCAGAGCTGTACCCAGGAAGGCAGTGGCTCCAGGTTATGCAGTTCAGTGTTCTTGGGCCTGTGGCAGAGGGGTGCCTTTTGGACCCACACACTCAAGGGAAGGATGTGTGAATCTCCCACATGCTGGCCAATACAGGAGGACTCCTGTAAGGATAGCTTGATAGTGAGTGTGCCCTGGGCCCAGGGCCTGGTCTAGCTACCAGGTCTAGCTCCCTGATGCAGGAGGGGACAGTGGAATGCTGGGTCCCTGGGGTCTCAGGCATCTCATCATCTCCCTGTTCCCAGGGGCCCACCAGTGTACCTTTAGACACTGGGCCTGCAGGACTGGTGGTCCACCACTACAGATAGGGGTCACCTTTGGGGATGGAACCCTGGGGTCCATATAGGAAATGACTGTGTGAGCCCCGCCCCAAGGCTGGCATCCTACCCTCTCCTCAGCTGTTTTCCTGTTTTTACCCAAGCCATCCTCCTGGTAGGAACAGTGCCTTGAGTCCCCTGACTTCGTTGATCCTCAAGGTCCCTTGGCACACTGACCTGGCATATCCTTCTTTGGTAAGCCAATCCAGGTGCAAGTGCCAGTGAGAGGATGTGTAGGGAGAGGACCACCTGGGTTTGGGTGGATGATGACACCTTTGTTGTCTTGAAAAGAGATGATGACATAAAAACCATGCTCAATAGGATTATGCTGAGGCCCAGGCAAGGGGACATTGGTGGAAGAGGACCCAGACATCCCTGTGTCTTAAAGAGGGCAGTCACAATGGGGGCCATAGACCTGGAGGCCCCACCTGGAGGCATCCTAGTGGCCCAAGCCTGTGGAGGTGCTCCTCAGTCAGGTCCCAAAACTCGATGCTTTGGAGCCAGGCACTGGCTACACTGGGCACATGACAAGTCCTGGGGCCAAGCTTTTGCTTAGCTCCTTTGTCATCCTTTTCCCTTCCAGAGAGAGGAGCAGAGCAGGTGGCTGCCCCTGACTGGCCAGGCACAGGTGAGCAGATGGCGGGGATCATGGGGTAAGGTCACTGCGGCTGGGAGGAGTGAGGTATGAAGCCTCAGTCAAGGTTGGTGGAGGCCTTTAGCCATGGCCACTGGCTACCCTGAGATGCCTTGTCCAGGAAGTTGCCATTTGGGGATCTCCTTGCTAAAGGTCACCTTCCCTTCTTGACCCTCCATAGTGATGGGGCAGAGGCTGATCACAGATGTTGATGTGAAGGGCTGATCAAGTAGGTTCCCAATCAGGTCACTGCAGTCACTGGGCCAGAGGAGGGACTTGTTGGCTACAGGTCACTGCCACTGGATTCATGGCAGCAGTATGTACCCATGGGGTGTCAGTCCCTGGAGGTTGGGAGGAAAAAGGCATGAATGGGCTTCTCCCTGATCAGAGGTACTGGGCAAATTCTGGAGTGCCAAGGCATCCAGGGGGCACAGCATGGTAACAGGAGGAGATGGTGAGGGGGTGGGGTAAAGGGCATGGTCTGCATTTGATCTGTGGGTGCAGGTGGAGATGCAGGGAGATTCCGTGGGTTGTGGTAGAGAGGCACATGTGGGTGTTTGGCTGTGGTCGTGTGCCTGGAATGCTTTTGCTGATAGGATGGAAAAGTGAGGCCTGTGGCAATTTTGAAGTGTTCAGCTGCAGCCAGTTGCCCTCTTTGTTCCCTGGTTTGAAGTTCAAGTTAGATCCTTTGTCATGGTTTTTCCTGGTCTTTCTGTGCACATGTTGAGTTTTTTTTTTTTTTCTTTTAAATGTGTACTCTTAGTATCATGCTTTGTGCAGGATGTGTCTCTTTTTTAATGGTGGAATATTTGGAGGTCATTTGTTTTGTATTTGAGTGATATCAGCTCATTAGTTCTTCCTACTTTTAATGGTTTGATTGGATTGTAACTGTACTTAGTTGGAATGTTCCTGGAAGAAGTGGATTATTAGTTGTCTTCCTTGTAAGTGTTCATCTCCCTTGTATATCCTTCTTTTCTTTTTCTTCTTTCCCTGATGCCTGACTGCCATGATGGATGTTTACTCATCCACCTTGCCCTTCTGCAGTCAAATTCTGCCTTATCCTTAGCCATATTTAATGGACTATTCTATCCTTGGAGTGATCATCTGAAATTGAGTACAAAAAGTTTCCCTTTTGTATGTTGTTCTTGTCAAGTATTTTTTTTACAGTGACCCAAATCCAACTAATATAGAAATTGGCACCAAAAAGTTGGGTAATTGTTGTGATTAACCTGACCACCCAGTTCACAATTCTTTGGAGTTGGTTTGCAGAGGAATTTAAAAAGTTTAGATATAAAACCTATAGAAGGTTTCACATATTTTATGTATAGCCTAAAACATGATTCAGGTGGGAACTCAGAATACCAGGATTCTGATAGAAATGTGATTTTTGTTCCCAAAGTTTCATTGGGAAAGGGGGGCTTTACTGGGAATTGGACTAGAAGCTGTTCATGTTCTATCTGGCAAAAAAAAACAAAAAACAAACAAACAAACAAAAAACCACTTGCCTATGTTTTGTCTGTGTCTTGAGACTTTGTTTCAGTCTGAATTTAAAGGTGAAGAACAAATTAATCTGGTGGAGGAAGCATAGATTTCACTCAGTCGCATTTATTTTGCTGACAACTCTTTAACCAGATTTAATGTGAGCTTCAGGGGCAGAACATAAAAATGAAAGATTGTAAACACTTGAGTTTAGCCAGAAAACTTTATGCAACATTGAGGCCAAGGAAGATGTGGTTGTTAAAGTGATTAGAGCCAATAAAGATTTGCTAATTACTTTACACAGAGATAACAGGAAGGATAACTTGGGGAATCTCAGTAATTTGTAAGACTATACCTATTGCAGGTTCAAGAGTCTTGAAAAGAAAACTCCTTTGGGAAGAGATTATGGAGGTGTCCTGCTTGCACAGAGGGGACTAGAAAGTTTTTCATCCAGTATACTGAACTGCTCAGGAATCAAGAAGCTGCTGTAGCTGTGATTCTAGTGGACCAGATACTGCATGAGCTGGCAGTAGACTTTGGCATCATCACATGGTTTTGGTTCTTCAGGACCAAATGCAGAATGCTGGAATTAAGGGGTCATGGGAGCTTCCACAGAGATTTCAAAGGAAGTGTTGGCAAGCCAGGCAAAGTGTAACAGGATCAGACTCCCTGCAGGCTGCCCGTGAGACGGTGATGGGTGAAACTGTAAAGTCAAGTCAAAGCTTGAATGGATACCCAGGAATTGAGAGATGCCAGTAACATGGACCATCTGCTAAGAAAAGCTTCTGACTGTGGAGGGAGCCAGGCTAAAAGAGAGTCTATGTACATGCTGTAACTGGCAGTGTCAAAGCAGCCAGGAGTCCTTGCTCCACCCAAGTCCTTTGGAGAGCATATCTCACAGCTCTGTGTCCTAGATGCTTTAGGTGGAATTACTGGCCCTGTTTCCCTGGCTGGGTTTCAGTCGTGTTTTGGCCCCATCCCTTCTTTCCATGTCCTTATTCCTCCTATTTGAAATTGGAATGTTTACTCTGTGCCAGTGTATGTTGGATATATGTAAGTCTCTTTTGATATTTACAGGGGTTCATAGCCAAGAACTTGCCTTGAGTCTCAGAGGGGAGACTTCGGATTTGGACTTTTGAGCAATGCTGGAACTTTTAAGACTATGGGATTCTTGGAGATGAAGTAAATGCATTTTGCATCATGTGATTGACATGAGCTTTGGAGGGCCAAATGTGGGATGTTATGGTTTGGACATGAGGTCACTGATAAACTTCCCATGAGCACAGGACTATGGTATTGGAGGAGATCCAGTATGTGTGTTGCCTATGAAACTAAAATTTAATAATTTAATGACCAAATTGATGCCAATTTTCAGCTCCTGAGTATCATGAGACACCAGTATTTTCAAAATAATGAAGGTGCATGTTAAAAATGATGACAGTTGTTCCTAATGTGGAAATGAAGATGACTACATCTCCAATTCTGTTGCCATGAGTCCATTATCAGTTCTCCTTAATGCCTGATTGGCCTTTTGGATGGAATCTTCTTGGGGAAAAAAAAAGTTCACTTCTCACTGAAATTTTCATTTCTATTATTGCCCAATTCCTTTCCTCCTAGATAAGGACTCCTGAATAAGAGCACTATTTGGCATGTTGCCACTGAGGCAACTCCGGCCACTCAGGTTTGCTGCAGTGAATCTAATGAGTCTCCTGTCCCTTTGAACCATGGTTTAAGGATGCCATTCTGGTAAGTGTTTACAAACAAGGCAAAGTGGATATTTGTGTAGAAAGTTATCTTAAGGAGATATGACCATGTAAAAATCATGCTCAATGAGATTATGCTGAGGCTTAAAAGAGGCAATAATCCGAGCAACAAGGTATAGGAAGTAACTAGATTTGGAGAGGGGTATTCATTTTGGGTTCAGAAGGAAGAAACTCACTGGGGTATCTTGTTTTACCTGCCTCTATTCATTTCTAAGAGAATATTCACATTCTTTTATCCTGATTTTAGTGTTTTTATTATTATTACTCATGCATTGGATGTCTTAATTTGTTTTTCCTCCTTG
Source organism: Glaucomys volans (assembly GCA_020662805.1). Lineage (NCBI taxonomy): Eukaryota > Metazoa > Chordata > Mammalia > Rodentia > Sciuridae > Glaucomys > Glaucomys volans. The sequence goes on along the minus strand of JAJEJO010053204.1, from coordinate 2,756 downwards.
TATGCTTCAGAATGTTCAATCAGCAAGGGAAATGCCATTACATGCATTAGATATGAGTTCTGCCTTTAGTGATTAAAGATAACCAGATAGACAATTTGACTACTGAAGTCTGGCGTTTGAAATGATTATAACCAGGCCTGGTGGCACAGTCTGTATCCTAGCTACTCAAGAAACTGAGGCAAGAGAATCACTTGAACTCAGGAGTTGAAGTCCCATCTGGGAAGCATAGCAAAATCCCATCTCAAAAAAAAAAAGTAAGTAAAAAAAAGAGATTACATCCACTCATTTATGCAAAACCAATAAATGATAATCTAATCTTCCCAACAAGTGGGAAGATGGATCCTCATTAAACCTCTTTTCACCTAAATAAAACATGATTTGATTTTTATTTAAAGATAGGATGGTTTGTAATTCATTGCAATTATCTCTTCAGTGAAATATTCATTTTAGTCTATATGCACAAATGAACAATCTGTTTCTCTTATTCTATCCTTTGGATTGCTATAGTGTTATGATGTTTCTGGATTTTGAAGCACTAGACACAACTGAAAGACTGCAATTTCAGGGAATTGTTTGAGATTGAGGTACAGTTATCCCTCCATAGGGGATTGATTCCAGGATCCCATGCAGACACCAAAATCTGTGGATGCTCAAGTTCCTTATAGAAAATGGTATGATATCTGCATATAATGCAATCCTCCTGTATACTTTAAATCATCTCTAGATTATTTATAGTACCTAATATAATAAAATGCTTATATAGCAATTCAATGCTTGTATGAAAATAGTTGTTATACTCTATTGCTTAGGGAATGATAACAAATAACAAAAAAGTTGGTACATTTTTAGTATAGATGCAACCATCATAGGCCTAACTACATTGTATACAGTTCATGGGTATTTTAATTATTTTAAAATCCACAGATACCTAACCTATACTGTATTTAGGTTGCCTTTTACTTAATTGAAAACAATGATTAGTCTAAAGTCCTATTTTCACATTCTGTTTTCATTGTATTATATTCAATAAAAAGAAATACGATGTTATATATGATGCCAGTTATTACTGATATAGGTGAGATTTCAACTGTAAGTAAATCATTCCTTCACAGTTGATCAAAAGACATGAAACCTATTTGTTTTGTCCTTACTGTAAGTGGTAAATCAATGTTCTATAACTTTAAAATGGTTCATATTTGGAGTATCAAACATATCAATCTTATAAAATTAGAAATAGCAGTCGGGAGCCATACATATATAAGAGATGTAATTCTTCCCTTTGACTATAGTCTTATTCCTGTCTCCTAGAGAAAGAATACTAAGGAAAAAATTTTTTACATTGCCCATGGGGCAATTTGTACCACCCAAGTGTCTGACAGTAGATATGTGGCATCTGGCTTTCTGTAGCACCAGTGTTTAAAGATCCATCTCTGGTAGGTATATTACATCTAAATACATGAGTGCCACAGCTTGGTTCAATGATTATATGTTGTCTTGAACAAAAGTGATGGATCAAAAGTCAAGCTCAGCTGGATTACTGAGGCCCAGCCTAGCTGAAAATGGTGAGACAAAACATTGGATTTCTTCATTTTCTTTCATGAGACTTTTTTGGGGGTTTCCAATGATGATGTCTCCTGTGAAACTTGTTTTCATTCTAAATGCATTTGTTCTAAATGCTCCTAAGTCAAATTATGGCTTAATCTTAAGTTTTCTATAATTCCAATTTTTCTTGGATATTTAGCACTAAGATGTTGGCTTTCTTTTTCTCTCATCTCATGTTTCAGTGAATCCTGCTAGAACTATTCTATTTAGCAGAAGTGAATGGCTACCTTTTCTGATTGAAAAAATTCTAAATTAGACCATTGGGTTAGGGAAGACTCACCTCTATAATTATTTTCATTCAGACAGCATATTTTTATAGAGTTTTCTTCTCAAAGATTGGCTGAAACATGAGAAAATTCTAATGAGAAAATACTTATGTTTACCTATAATTTATTTTATTGAAGATAGGGAAATGTTATCATATGTTGGAATTATGTTCAGTGTGCTATAGTTATTTGGGGTCTCAATACACTAACAGAAAAAAATATTAGTAAGTACTGAATTTTAACAGTGTTGGGATATTTTTTGATCACTGATGAATTGCTTATGGCTGTCCGACTCTTGCAATTAGGGTAAGAATATAAGTTTCATTAATATGTTTATTCAAGAAACTTGAAATTGGATAAACTGATGAACAAATTGGTCCCTGATTTTTATCTCCCAAGTGTCATTTCATTCCATTTTTTTAATTATAATGAAAATATGTGTTATGAGTAAAGTCAACTGTTAATAAGACCTTTGGGATAATCAGGGTCATTTGTTGAGATAAGACAATTACCATTATGGGTTCTTTTTCTCAACAAGTAACTTATAGAGTTGATGGTATCCTTGAGAGAAAAACTTTACTTTTCATTGAAATAGCATTGATAGAAAGTTGATAAATTTTGTGATTTTAAGCACAATCTCAAAGGCCTAATATTCATTTGATCTAAATACAGATGTTAATGTATTAACCCCAAATGTATGTCAGGTTCATACCAAGTATGTTTCTGGTTCATTGATGATTCAGAACATAAAGATAATAACATTGTGGCTATCTGTTTGAATTTTGATTTATACATTTACCTTTATTCATAAAATGAAATACAGTTATGAGTGGTCAGGTGTCTGTCTTTTTGTCTGAGTATCATGTGGCTCCACTGTGATCATTATAT
>JAJEJO010053203.1:0-10510 GCA_020662805.1 Glaucomys volans | reverse complement strand
CTTCCCCAGCACCCTTTTTAGTCCACACGTCTCCCTGTTGTCCAGCCTTCTGGGGTCAAGAATGTGTGAAAACCAGAGGTTCCTCCTACACCAGCTCCACCATCATCCCCTCATGGAGAACAGGTTCTCCAGAATGACACACCCAGACGACTAGCCTCTGCGGACCCTGGTCTGTCTTTGCACACCCTCCATTTTTACATGACGTCCCAACCTTAATGTCATCACTGTCATCTTCTTTCTTATCTTTTTCATTTCCAGATGATAGTTCAAGTTTATCAAGTGCTTGTTGCAGGGAGGCAGATATTTTTAATTCCAAATTTGTCATTGGTTCATCTGGGCTTGGCCTTTTTTTGTTGTTGTTTATATCACTCCTCCTGGTTTTGGGGCTTGAATTATGTGTTCCTGAACTTTGAGTTTCAATTCAGATAGTTCTTTCTTTTCCGTATCCTGACATCAGGCGTGATGGCTCAGGTGGCTTCTCCCTGTTATGCCTACCTTTCCAACAGCCCACAGTGCTTAAGAAATCAGGAAACTCAGTTGTTCTTCTCTTACAGGAAGACCAGCCCTGTAATGCATCATGGAAGCCTGGACCACCTGAGCCATATGTGAAGCATCTTGGATCTGTCCTGGGGTGAAGTCCTGGCCACAGCCCCGACTGTCGCACAGCAGGGACGTCTCTCTTCCAAAGTCACAGGCAAGGCCCAGGCACCTGGGACCTCAAGATGGGGTGACTAACTCTGCGTCCTGCTTCTTGGCGGTAGATTCTGGTTGGGGCTGTCCTGGGAGACTGTCTCCACTCAGCTCTGCATGGGCACAGGCCGCCTTCAGGGTGACCAGAGGGCAGTGACCTCAGGTTGCACACCCCAGGGATGGTGCTGGGTGGGTCCTGAGGAGCCCAGTCGCCTTCTCTGGTTCAGGCAGTCACTCCTCTGCCACCTGTTTTCCTTGTGCCTTCAACTCAGGCTCTCAGAGAATGAAGGAGAGGCAGAGAGAGAGAAGGAAAAAGGGAGGAGAAGCAAGAAGAGGAAAGAAATGGAACACATGCTCTGCCTCTGGGAACCAGGAGCAGCAGGAGTGTGGGGGCCTCAGAGTCACTGCAGGACCTGCCTAGGAGCCTGTTCCCCTCCATCATCAGGAAACGCTGTCACTGATGGTTCTCCAAGTCTAGGTGTTCTTCCCTTCCCAGCAGGGCCGATAAATGATGCTTGAGGACAACTGGACAGCGTGACAAGCTTTTGTTCAATGGCCAGAGAAGGGGGAAACAGATTCAGGCTTCTTTTTGTTCTTTGTTTTTTGTACTAGGGTTTGAACCCAGGGCCTCCAAACCATTGAGCCACATCCTCAGTACCATTTGTATTTTATTTAGAGACAGGGTCTCCCTGAGTTACTTAGCGCCTTACTAATTTGCTGAGGCTGGCCTTGAACTCGAAATCCTTCTGCCTCAGACTCCTGAGCCACTGGGACCACAGGCATGTGCTACCATGCCTGGCCCTGCCTTACAAATCTTTTTAGAGTGTGGGGAGGTTGGATATGTAGTTATATTAGTTAAGTGGAAGTGCACTTCTTCATTCAATTTCCTGTACCGCCAAAAAAAAAAAATTACCAACGAAGGAAGTAGATAGGATGACATCACAAAATAATCCTGAGGCTCCCTGGCTCACCAAAGGAGCAGAGCTTGCCAGTTTATGTGGGAACGTGGAGTGTTTGGAAGGAAGCCAGGCACAATGTGCACCACTGTTAGTCCCCATCCCTCCAGAGGCCAAGAAGCTTCAGACCAGGAGCTGGAGCCTGGCCTGGACAACACAGCAAGACCCCAACTCAAAACAAAACCAAAAAGCAAAAACCAAGCAATCAGCATTTTGGACGAGAGCGGATGGAATTTACTGTTAGAAGGGGCAGAGCTAATACCTGTGGACACAGCGACGCCTTGTGTAACACTTCTCCAGTTCTGCATTTCTCCACCACAAACCCTACTGACACACATTGGTTTAAAGCACTCAGTCACCATCTGCCCTGACTGGTGATTCACTAGACTCACAGCGGGAGCATCATTTGCTCCCAATCACGTGTAAGTTCTCTGAACTTTCTAATGGGCAGAGTGTCCAACATGGATTCCCTGCTCCTCCCTGACCCTTCGGTCGGGGTGGCAGAAGCAGCTGGGGACTGCCTGGTTACCTCTTGTGCCTGGGCAGTGGGCAGGTTGTGGAAAGGCCACAGAAGGTACCTGGAAACAGCGTGGGAGACACAGGGTTTATTGGGGAAAGAGATCAGAGAGATCAGAGACTGCACCAAAGAGGTCAGCCAGAGGCTGACAGCTAGCACCTCTGTGCCTAAAGTGCTATGTCAAGCGGCGCCTCCTGTCCCTCATGGTGTTCTGTCCATGGGCGCCAACTGGAGAAATGACAGGTATCCTTTCCATGGTGCCTCAAGTCTGTGCTGCTCCCCACTGAGATAGGGGCTTTGCATGCTGGGCTGCAGAAGCAGTGACGTCATAGCCCTCCCTTGCCAAGTTTGCTGGTCTGACCAGGATCCCCAGGACCAGTTGTCCAGGTGAACATGCAGGAAAGCAGCTTTCCACAGAGAGCACAGGCTGCCCCGATTCCCATGAGCATGAGCGAGAGCCACTGTCCTTCAAGATGAGGTGCATCTGGACTTTCCAGCCCAGGCTGGCTCTCACTGCTCCCTTACCTTGGCCAGGTTTTCAGGAACACAGAGGGCCTTCAGGGACCAGGGGTTCACTGTCCTTCTTTCCTTTAGGGAAGACACAAAAGGTCAATATGAAGACCACAGTGTAGAATGATGGGCCAGGAGGGAAGAGGGAAAGGGGACCGAGGGCAGGCACATCATCACGAGGGGCAGAGGTGATCGGGTGCCCTCTGTAGGTATGAAAGGCCACAGGGATGATGAAAAAATATTATAAAGACATCTTGAAGAACAAAACAGCAGAAAAATGAGATGCAAGTCAAAGATGCAAAGAAGGCAGAGCTCTGAGTGAAGGAGTGAACATGGGAAACCTCTCAGTGTTCCCTCCACACCTCCAAAATGGAAGATTCAGAAAAGAAGGAAGGAAGAAAATAGAAAGAGATGGTGATGAGGTGGTGGATATGCTCATTGTTTAGAGTGTGGGTTTATTTTTCATAATGTCTGTGTGTATTAACATATCCCATTGGACACCTTGAATATGAACAATTTGTTAACTACATGGTGATAAAGCTGCTTTTCCTTACACACCAAACCTTAGATAAAACAACAGAAAGGAGATCAAGGTGGAGGGACGGGAAAGTGCTGGGGAATCACTGAAGAAATCCTGAGTATGTACAAATGGGGCCGAATGGATCCAGTAGGATTTACAGTTATACTTTACGTAATATATGAAATATACATAAACGCAGCATATATTTATAATTAGAAATGAAAGGATTTATTTAAGTGAAATATGTTTCATAATGGATTACAAAATACATCTGCCCTACTCTGTGCTGTGTAAGGAAACATCAAAGGTAACTGCATCATAAACGCTGAAGAAAAACAGACAGGGAAAGACACACAGGCCAAAGAAAAGAAAAAGGAATTACAATCCTATCTTTCATATCAGAAGGAGTGGAATTCATTTTGTAAAGCATGAAGTGCAGGGAGAAAGTACTTTTCATGGAAATCAAAGGGCATGATTCATAAAAAGGGCATAGAAGTCATGACATTAGGATGATGTGCCAGAACAATGCCCACACAGCAGGAATTATGGGAAAGAACAGGAATTAGACAAGAGGAGGTCAGGACTTGAACTCGCCTCTGTCAAGAACTTGAGGAGCAGGCGCTGCCAGCAGAGCTCCTCAGGCCCGCCCAGGCCAGGGGCCGCCATCAGCTGGTGTGGGAGGCACACGAAGGGCAGAGGGTGGAGAGTCACTTGGTCTAGTGTGAAGAAGCCCTTGGAATCATTCTGGGGTTATTTTTTCTCCCCAGGATCTGGATGAGCCATGACCACTTCGGGCTTCCCCTGGGGTGGGGCACTTTTGGAGGTTCGAGGCTGCCTCCAGCCTCAGGAGGCCTGGGGACAAAGGTGTCAACAAGCTGAGGGGACTTCTGCAGGGTCCCGGGTGCACCCTGGTTCCCAGGGGTCTGCAGGCAGCACAAACAGGGTTCAGAATAGATGGGGAGTCTGGGAGGACAGGCCCCGAGGAGTGTGCAGGATGATTGGAGCAGGAATTGGCCGTAGGTCCATGAGTGAGTGAGGAGCCAACCAGGGAGCACTCGTGGGCTTCCTCCAGGGGTTTCTGGTGTTTGATGGACAGAGCATCAGAGTCCAGCAGGTCACAGGAAAGGGGGGCTGAGGGCCTATAGTGTTAAGATGCCCCTGGGTTCCCCGAGGAGAGAGGCCACAGTCACTCCCAACCTCAAGTCCCCTGGCCAGAGGGTCTCCTGTGTGAGGCTGCCAAGTGCAGACTCTGCTGATGGAGGAGCTGGGCGGCTGCCAGCAGGGGGCGCGAGCGAGGAGGTGTCCTGTGTGCATGGCTAGGGTTGCTTCCAAGCGCTGGAACAAGGTTCTTGGAAATCTAGAGAGGCGCCTGAGAAGCCGTCCCCTGTGTGTGAGGCCATCAACCGAGCCTCTCCTGCTGAGAGAGAGGAAGGCCAGCAGCACTGGGCAGCCAGAGAGGGAATGTTGTCCCCCTTGGATCCAAAAGGGCCATAGCCGGCCAGGTGCGGTGGGGCACAGGGGTATGCCCAGGGACCCAGGAGACCGAGGCCGGAGGACGGCGAGCTCTACGTGAGCCTCATCACATAAGAGTTTTTATTTCCTCTTTATACATTTTATTAACTGAGCCCCTTCCATTCTTGACTTTGAGACAGGGTGTATCCGAGTTGCCCAGGTTGGCCTGGAACGGAGGATCCAACGTCCTCGGCCTGCAAAGTGCTGGGATTGCAGGCTGGGGCTAAGGGGCCCGGCCCCAGGCATTGTGTGTCGCCCTCTGGTGGCTCCTTGTCCGCAGGCACCTTTTCTCAGTGCAGATAGGGGCTGCTGGTCAGCAGTGTGTGAAGCAGGGTGCAAGTGCACGGACATGGGTAGGGTGTCCACCACCACTCGCCCTGGAGACCCTACGAAACCTTGAGTGGTCCCCGGAGGTCCCAGGGCACCCAGGGGGTCAGGGCGCCTAGTGCCCCTTTCACCAGACCAGAGAAAGGAAGGGCAACAGAGGGAGGGATTGGAGGCAGGTGACCTGAGTGACAGGTGGAGGCAGGAGCAGGGGACAGGGCCTGGGAAGGAGGAGGGGCCAAGGCAGCATCTGATTCTCTGTGCCATCAGCGCCCCCTTCCCCATTGGAACCAAGTATTCACAATCCATTTTCAATGTTTTTTTGTCCCCAGGCTTCTGATTGTTCAGTCACCCTGAGGATCCCTGGAGGCCATATCCCCTCAATGAAGACACCCTGGGGAGAGGTATTGTTCTAGACTGGTGTCATTCTCCTCCCCAGGTAAGTCGTACAGTTTGATCAATAATTCAATGTCAGAGGGGAGGTTGGCCCAGGGAGGATTCGAAGCTCCCAGGCATATGTCCTGTATATCATGAGGCAGAGACTCCCTGGAGGAGTCCAGCACTGGGACACCAGCCCCTCCAGGCTGCGTGAAACCAAAAGGCTGGAGTAGGTCATAGTTTGGGTCCTCTGAGCTTCCAGATACAGAAGAATCCACCTTGGTAGGGATGACTGGCAAGGGGGACTCCTCGTCCTTTGTTGGAAAATCCAGGATGGATGGTCCTGGGGAGGGACTTGGCTGCCTTTGTTGCTGCTGCTTCTTCCATTTGACCCTCTGATTCTTAAACCACGTCTGAGAAAGCAGAGAGAATCCGGTTAAGAGTAGGCACTGAGTCAGCCACAGAGAAGAATGAAATTATGGAATATTCCCGTCAATGGATGGCCCTGGAGGCGATCATGTAAGGGAAATAAGTCAAATTCCCAAAACCAAAGGCCCAGGGTTCTCTGACATGTGGATGCTGACTGAGAATAGGTGACCGTGGGGTGTGGGGTAATGGAGGTTCTGAGTGTTGGACAGGGGGGAATAGGGGGAGAGGTGGGGAAGGGAATGGGAGAGACAGTGGATTGAATCCCACATAACCTTCCTGTTCATATGTGAACACACAGCCAGTGTAACCCCACATCCTGTCCAAGCACTAGACAGGGAAGCTTGCTCCAGGTATGTAGGATGTGTCACAGGACATTCTGCTGTCACGTGTAACTTAACAGAACAAATAACAAGATTAAGGGAACCAAGGAGATGAGCCCAAAGAGGTGTCCTCCTGTTCCTCAGGAGGTGAGCTTGTGGCTTTGGGAAAGCCAGTGCTGCCTGCATTCCCCTTTCTGTGAGGAAGGGAAGTCCTTCCTACCTTCTGTGTCCTTGTCCCAGAGGGCAAAGAGGGACTCCACCAGCACTGGGTAGATCAGGGGCTAGCACCCCAGGGGAGGGGGCATTGAGGAAAGGGGGTTCCCCTGAGTGATGGCTCTGGTTCCCCAGAGGAACCATCTAAGTCAGAGAGTGTGGGGGAGTGGAGCTCGGGATGCCCTCGGGGTTCATGGGGAGTGCTGCCCTCAACACTCTGTAGGACTCAGTGGAAGGACAATTGCCTGGTTATGAAGGACCCGACTCAGCAGACCTAGAACTGTGCACTGTCACATGGTGAAGATCCATGTGCTGGGAGCTTGGTCCCCAGTGTCATGGCAGGGAGAGATGGTGGACCCTCCACTTGGTGGGGCCTGCAGGGAGTGGCGAGGCATGGGGACACCACCTAGGAAGGGATGAATGCCCTTTCTCAGGAAGTGGGTTGGACACTCAGCACTGCATTAACTACAAGAACCGGCTGCTGACAATCCAGGTCACCTGTGTGCCTCCTCACTGGTCTCATCTACCCTTTGACCATATGGGATGAGTGCCACCTACCACGCTGATGTGCACAAGGCCCTCACCACACATGGCCACCTAAGCCTGGACTCCACAGCATCCAGAGCCATGAGCCAAAATAAACCTCTCCTCCTTCTCAATTGCCTGAACTCGGGTGTTTTTGTTGAGCAACACAAGATGGGCTAGGAGCACAAAGGGAGAAAGCCAAATGGGAGGACTGAGACTCAGCCCCACAGGGCCTATGTAGCATTGTGGGCCTGGAGTCAGGAAGGCCTGGGTCCAGAGGAGGCTCTTGTGTTACTAACCCTTGATAGTCATTTCTTCTAGGTGAGCCATGGGGTTCCTAGGTGAGTGGTCATGACACTAAAATGTACCCCGTATGACCTGTGTCCCTGCACAAGGCAGATGTCAGTAACCAGGACATTACCATGAGTGTTCAAAGTGTGCCTGAAACCCTGGGTAGGAGGGCTCCCTAGAGACAGACACACTCCGGGACAAACCTTAACAACAATGTCATCTAGTCCGAGCAGGGAGGCAAGTTCTTGGATAGTTTCCCAATGGGGTGACCTGTTCTTTCGAAATTCTTCTGTCAATAGTTGGAGTTGCTCTGGCATGAAGCTTGTGCGTGGCCGGCGAATGTGCTGGATCCTCTCTGCAGAGAGAACAGACAAAAGGCTTCCATTGAAAGAACATCCAAGTGGGATCTTCCTCCTGAACCTGCCCTGAGAAGCAGGAGCTGGGTCTAAACCTTCACCCACGGAACCCACCGTTCACCATCTTGCTGCAAGTGCTCTGTCCCCCAGAGCACCAGTACCGATATCTCCTCACCTGGGTGCGCTTGAAAGCCTCAGGTGGAGGAAGCTCTTCCCAGGGCCTCATTCCCTAGTCCCCCAGGAGGGAGGTCCCCCTCTCCATGACTTTGGGTACCATTTTCTTTTCCCAGCAACCTGGGGTCATCTTTCTGCTTCTCTGAACCCAGTTTCCCTGAATGGCAAGTGAATCAAGTTAAGCAAGGACCCACCAGTGCAGAGGAACATACTGGAACCTCATAGCCTGGGAAGATGATGCCCTCCCTGAGGACACGATATTTGCCCTCTTGGGGACAGTACAGGGTGGTGGCATGACACCCACATAGGTGACATGAATTCACGTGGCTCCTGGATTCCTTGAGGCCCTGTCTTCCTAATCATTCATGGACTCGGGGGCACTGCTGTCTACACTGGTGCCTGTGAGACCCTGACTCTACTGATCTGGCCATTAGTGAATGGAGTCAGGGTGGAGAGCAGGTATGAAGTTTAGTGACCTGAGGATCCATGTTGGTTCTATCATTGACGAGCTGGGTGACCATGGTCACTACACTTAAATTCCTGGCCTCGGTTTCTCCATCCATCACATGATCCCAGATGGCTCCCTCCCTGTAGAGAAGATGTGAGACCCAAGGAAGCAAGTCTCTTCCTAGAGGCCTGGTGCAGAATTGGGGTTCCTACTGTTCAATATAAACGTGGGACATCGTAGCTTGTCAGCTAGTCGTACCTGAGCTCATGGCTGCCCATTTTACATGGAAGATTCTACTTAGAGGAGACCATACTTTACACAAATGTGCACTTTTAAACTCCAACGCACTGCGTAATGACCCCAAAAGGAAGAGGTGATCCAACAGACTTCTCTTAGCTTTTCAGTGTCTGTTGAAACAGAGCCAGAAATTAACAGCCCAGAGGAGGAAACCCTCAAACATGAAGAGGATGCAAAGAGACGTAGGATGCAGAGAGACAGGACCAGGAGAGAGAGGGCCAGGGCGGGAGCAGAATGTTTAAATAAAGAGGTTTTCCTATGAAAAGGAAAAGGAAAAGTTAAAGGAGAAAAATTTCAAAGCACTAAAAACAATATTCTCAGCCACATGCAGTGGTGCAGGCCTGTAATCCCGCCAACTCAGGAACTCAGACAGGGAATCACAAGTTCAAGGCCAGCCTGAGCAACAGAGTCAGAACCTATCTCAACACAAAAGATTTTGTGAAATGTTTGGGGATGGAGCTCAGTGGGAAAGCAATTTTGAGTTCAATCACACTACCAGAAAAGGTCAATATTCCCAGATAAATAAGAGATGTTACTCATACATCAAGTATGTATTAAAGGAAAATCTGGGCTGGGGCTGAGGCTCAGTGGGAGAATCCTTGCCTAGCATGTGTGAGGCTCTGGATTCCACTCTCACCACTGCATATAAATAAATGAATTAAGTAAAGTTCCATCAACAAGTAATAATATAGATAAAAATAATCTTAAAAATTACATTAAAAATAAAGGAAAATCTGACAGGATAGGTTCTTGGAAAACAGTAGCTCAAAATAAATCCTTGCCCATTGTGGATAAAGAAAATGTGGTATGTACACACAATGGAGTATTACCTAGCCATAAATAGGAATAACTTCATGGAATTTGCTGGTGAATGGATGGAACCAGAGCCTAGTTAGCTAAGTGAAATAAATCAGTCCACACGAAAAGAAAGGTTGAATGCTTTCTGTGTGGAAGCTAATCCAAATTAAGGGGGAATTTTAAAAATACAAGAAAGATCAGTGGAGTGGACAAAGGGGAATGTAGGGAAGAGAGTGGGGATGGGCTAGGGGAAGACAGCGGAAGGAAGCTGAGCTCGCTCTCCCAGGTACATATGGGAACAGACCACAGGGAATCCCACCATCATTACATCCAGGGAACAAGAATTTTTTTAAAAAACCAAGTAAGTAGCAGAAACATCAGTGCAGTAGAGGGAAGGAACAGGGGATGGGAGAAAAGAGGGGAAGGGGAAGTCCTGGGGACTGAATGAGAACAAATTATATTCCATACTTCATGTCTATGTCAAAGTACATCGTATGTTCACGTGTAACTTAAAAACAATAAGAAGCTGGGCACAGTTGCACATGCCGGTAATTCAGAGACTGGAGAGGGTGAGGCAGGAGGATCCCAAGTTCAAATCCAGCCTCAGCAACTTAGTGACACCCTGTCTTAAAATAAACAATACAAAGGGCTGGGAGTGTAGCTCAGTGGTAAAGTACCCTGGGTTCAATCCTCAGTATAAAAAGAATTAAATAGAAATTTAAAATAAATAAAAATAAACCCTACAAATAAAAGAAAAAAAAATAACAATAAGAGCAGACTTGGAACAGACAGTTAATTAAATGATCCAAAAGGTAGAACAAAATAAACAGGGTATAATAAAGAGTTAAAGGTAGGAAAATAAAATCAACGATGGTCCCTGTTGGAGGAAGTCACTCCAGCAGGGCTGGGGGAGGCGCTCAGTGGTAGGACACCTGCCTAGCATGTGTGAGGCCCTGAGTTTGACCCCAGCAGCACAACAGAGAAAGAAGCAGAACCAATAAAGAGAAACACTGGGGCTGGGCTGTGGCTCAGTGGTAGAGCGCTTGCCCAGCATGTGTGAGGCACTGGGTTCGATTCTCAGCACCACATAGAAATAAACGAATAAAATAAAGGTCCACCAACAACTAGAGAAAATGTTAAAATTTGTTAAAGAATTTTTTAATAAAACAATTTTTTTAAGGTTTAAAAAAAAAACAGGAGAAGCAGTAGAAATACTTACACAATTAAACAGTATCACTTTCGCTAGAAGAAA
>JAJEJO010053202.1:0-10662 GCA_020662805.1 Glaucomys volans | reverse complement strand
CCTGCTCCAGCTTTCTTGGGCAGGCCTGGCTCTCCAGGCAACCCCACTTCGGTGCCAAGGATGAAGGTGCTGGTGGACTTGAGAGCCGACTGCAGGAGAGTTAGGAGACGGGTGAGTTTGCCTGGGGTCAAAGCAGAGGAGCTGATCCTGAGTAAGGGAGGGACTGAGGGACCGTCCCAGCAGCTCCCTAAGCTCCCCTGGCTTTGGGTCAACTCCCAAACTCTCTCCCGGAACAGTACAGTTGCTCCATCGTGGCCCACTTTGAGAAAAAGGAAACTGAACTCAGGGAAGTTGTGACAAGGTTGGCCATTTGGTGAGTCACCGAGTGTGCATGACAAGACCCTTGAGAGCACACATCTGGTTCCTCTTCTAGCAACAGCTGGGCCCTCTTTCTGGGGACACTGTGGCACCACTGGTGTGGAGTCAGGGCGGAGTGGGACCTGAGACCTGTTTCAGCCAGCCTTCTCACTACTGTGCACACACACCTGACGAGAACAATTTGAGAGGAGGACAGGCAGATTTGGGCGCTCACAGGGTCGGAGGTCTCGGTCGACAGGCAGCCGGCTCCATCCTCAGTGCTTGAGGTGAGGCGGGACATCGTGGCAGAGAGTGTGCTGGAGGGAAGCAGCTCACATGAAGATCAGGAAGGAGAGAGAGACTCACTGACCAGATACAAAACATACCCTAAAACCACGCTCCCAGTGACCACCTCGTCCAGCCACACCCTCCCTGCCTTCAATTACCACTCACCACCTCCTACCAGGGGATTAGGTCACTGAGAGGGTTAAGACTCTCACACCCCAATCATTTCTCCTCCAAACCTTCTTGCAGCGTCTCACACGTGAGCTTTTGGAGGACACCTCACATCCACACCACAGCATTCCATCCCGGCCCCGATACTCCCACGACAATCTCACAATGCAAAATGCAGGGAGTCCACTTTCAAGAGGCCCCAAAGTCTCAGCAGTTCCAAGATTTCCCAAAAATTCAAGTCCAAAGTCTCCTCTGAGACTCAGGGAAGCTCACATATTGAGCGCCTGTAAAAATCAAAAGTGATTTAAAGTATCCAATATATCAAGGGACAGGGCAAACATTTCTATTCAGAAAATCCAGCTGGGCAAACAGGCCCTGTCATTCTGCATCCGGCATCAGGCGCGCATGGCATGCCGATGTTCTCTCCAGAGGGCTGGTTTGGATCCCTCCCTGTGACAATGTTGGTGGCAGCCCAAGTGGCCTTTCTGTTCCCGTGCCTCTGCTCAGTTCCCGCAGCTTTCCTGTGATGATGTCCCACGTTAGTGGCATTTCTGAATCTTGGGGTCTCCACTGCAGCTTCAGCTTCAGCTTCCCCCTCACACATCCATGCCTCGCCCTCTCAGGGGTGCCCATGGGGGCTCCGAATCTGCTGTATTTTCCTGGCCCCCCAGGCCTTCCTTTGAATCCTGCAGGACCAGCACCACGTGGCTGAGGCCAAGGTCTGCTGCAATTCCAAGCAGGAGCCAAGCCTCCGGGGACACTGGCTGCATAGCCTCTGGGTGCCCGGGTGGCTGAACACGTCAGAAGCCTTCCTAGGTCCCCTTGTGCAAGAAGGGTGTCTTGAACAACTGCAACTTCCCTAGTCCCAGTTTTACTCCCACCTTTTAAGTCCAAGTTTTCAAGTCGTTTTGCTGTGTTTCCTGCTCCTGATTATCACAATAAATTTGGCTAAATGCCACCAGCAGTATCCACGCCACTGCCTGATTGCCATGCTGCTTAGAAATGTCTCTGCCAGATCCAGAAGTCCCCTGCTTTAAAAATCATCCTCACAGACGTTCTCGGGACACAGGCAAAATGCAGACATCTTCTCAGCCAGAGCATAACATGAATGGTCTCCAGTCCAATTACCAAAGGGTCCTCCTTGTCCTCTAAGCCCTCTGGAGCCCTGTCCTCCCTGTCCATGGTCCTGCTGACATTCCGGTCTTCCGAGATCCCACCAGAATCAGCCAGTAAGCTCCATTGCCAGCAACCTAAAGCATCTCCCGCTTGCCGTG
Source organism: Glaucomys volans (assembly GCA_020662805.1). NCBI lineage: Eukaryota > Metazoa > Chordata > Mammalia > Rodentia > Sciuridae > Glaucomys > Glaucomys volans. The sequence continues at coordinate 8,635 of JAJEJO010053202.1, read as the reverse complement.
CTGAGCCTCTCAAACATCTTCCCACTAATTCCAAAAAGCTCCAAAATCTTCTGAGCCATACGGTCGGGTTAGTCACAGCGACAACCCCACTTCTCAGTGTCAATCTTTGTTTTAGTCAACTTTCTCACTGCGGTGACTAAAAGACCTGACCAGAACAATTTTAGAGGAAGAAAAGTCTGCTGGGGGCTGCCGGTGCCTGAGGTCTCAGCTGAGAGACAGCAGGCTGCGTTCTTTAGGGCTCGAGGTAGGCATGTTATTGCCCAGAGCGGCTGGATTCATCGTCTCCGTTCAGCAAAGAATTGAAGAGGACACAGAGGTGGCAAGCAAGGGCAGGTTTACTGACAAGATGCAGAGAGAGACTTCTCTGAGAGAAGGGGCCCCAGGGCTGGGAGTCTGGTGGGGATCCGGTTCTTTTTATGCTCTCCGCAACTTCCTCCTTTCCTAATCTCCTCCCCGTCCACACGCTCCTCACTATTACTGATTGGTGTCCCTCTGTCCATGCACCCGCGTTAGTTTTTCTATTGGGTCCCTGCTTAAGAGCATGAGCACAGAAGGGACACAAGAGGGGACCCAACTGTGTCCATGAGCACTTTTGTCAAGCAGGAAGCTGACCTCCTCAGAAGACCCTCTCCACGCTCCTCTGTTCTGCCCTCTCCCCTGGCCTCCTCACTCGACATCTTGCCCCCTCCGCTTGATGCTTTGAATATGGCCGCTGGCTGCTCGGCCAGAGACACTGATTTGTGAAATGGACACGTTCTTTCTCTCCCTCTCTCCCTGCTCCTCCCTAGTCTCTCCCCTCCCTAACCTCAGGGGACACAGGATCACCTTTCTTCCCATCCTGGGCAGAGCTCTCTGTCCCTGAGCACACACCAGCCACAGGAGGAAGTCATCCAGACTCTGGGGATGGCACCAGATCTCAGAAATGGCTCTAACCCAAATTCACAAGTGAATGTCAACTCCAGCAGAGAACACGGGGAGTGTGGCCTTTGAGTCACCTCTGTAAAAGCCCCCTTCCTGCTGAGGGGCAGAGTCACAGCCTCTGGGACAGGAGTCCCTGTGATTCTCCTTTGCTAACAAAGCGATAAAATTTCATTTCAGTGTTCCCAAAACATGATGCCCGCCAAAACCAATCTGCCAGTCGCACCCTCACCAGCTTTGTCTCAGAGTTCCTGCTTCCCGCATTCTTGTCAGCGTTCCAGGACGTCAGTGAGATTGGATGCGAGCGGGTGCTCCTTTGCTCTCCCCTTGCTGGCTCTCCCCCCAGCCCCTTCACTGCAGGGCATCACTTGTGTCCACATGGAGTTTCATAGGAAGCCCTTGTGGGGTGGACCTGTGCATGTCACCTGCCTCCTTTACAGCGTCTGTCACGGATTCTGTCTGTTAGAATCTCTCAAGAAATCAATTTTGTAAATTTAGGCCTCGGGTTTCAGGTCTAAATGCAGAACCCAGGGACTCAAACGCCTCTCTCCTGGGGGCTCCTCAGATTCTCAGTGCAGTGGGGCATCAGTGTGGCGGCTCAGCTGAGATGTCAGGAGACCCCACACTTCATAGCCAGGTGACAGATCAGAATGTCCAAAACATTCTGACTACTGGCGGTCAGATGAACCCTAAATATTTTCCTTAACTGAAGCTATAAAAGGCTCCAGGAAAGAATTTTGGAGAAATTCTTTGATAGGTGAGACTTGTTTTGAAAAACTTTCGTTTTCAGTTGTAGGTGGACACGATTCCTTTGTTTTACTTTCATGTGGTGTGAGGCTCGAACCCAGGGCCCCCGCATGCCAGGCGAGCACTCCACCACTGAGCCACAACCCCAGCCCAAGGGGAGAGACTTTTGAGAGATCTGTTGATGTGCTGTGAGCCTCCCACTGCCATCTTGCTCCAAGGGAGATGGGCTATCTCTGCTCTCCCTGCTAGTGAGAGTGTCCTGGTGGAACCACCAAGAGAGCTCGGCACATGCCACCATAGTCGGAGGCCAGAGGAGTCTGGGTTCTGCCCCTGGAGACCTCTAACATCCAGCAGGCACAGGAGGAGCCGTCGGGACCTGCCCGCCTCCCAGGGTTTGCTGTGAAGGATGAGCAGGTGACCAGGAGCCAGCAACAGGCTGTGGAGCTGAGGAGAACGGTCCGTCACCCTAGACCCAGCATAGGAGAGACGCCTGAGCCATGAGGAGACATTACCTCAACAACCAAGGACACTGCCACCTTTCTGGGAAGGCGAGGAGTGACATGAGTTTTGGGAAGCACAACCCAGAGTCAGAGGAGGCGCAGTCAAGGAGTCCCCAAAGGGCCCCCACGCAGCCCACGGGGTGGGAGCCCAGAAATCGTGCAGCCAGGCTGGGAAGCTCCAGTCCAGGAAGGGACCCTGTGCTCTGCCCCTCAGCTATCCCTGCCCCAGCCGGGTCCCTGCTCCTAGTGGCAGCATGGGAGCCGCCACAGGCAGCTGCACTGCGTCTGACCCCTCTCTGTTCTGGGTTGTTCCTGGGAAGCTTGTCTGCGGCTGAAGCAGCTCTGAGCCTGGGGTCATCGAGGTAGTCCACAGACAGGCGAGAGCATCACCAGGTACTCCCTGAGCTGGACATTGCTGTCCCTGGGCTTCCTGTGTCTTCCCTGGGTGTGGTGGGAGGACGCTGGCCCAGTGAGGGGGCCCCTTTTGTGGTTGGCGTGCCCCGTTTGCGTGGTTCCTAGCCTGACATCTGTCCCCACAGGCCTTGTGCCAAAAGGCAGGTGCTCCCCTGAGTGGCTGATGTGTTTGTCTCCTGATTCGTGCAGGTTCTGGTCCCCAGTACTCAGGAAAGTTCTGGAAGCCTCTCTGGGAGGTGAGAGGGAGCTCTATGCAGAAGGGGGGCCACGCCCAGGGTGTCTGCAGAGTGGGTGGCGGCTGGTCCGCTGGAGCCCCAGGGAGGTGCTCCTCTGGCTGTGTACCTTCCTGGTCTGTCCAGCCCAGTCGGGGCAGTAACAGAGGGCGACGGGGTCAGAGAATGGAGGGGTCGATAGAGCATCCCACCCATCCCTGCCACGAGGGTGAGAACTGCCAGCTGGCAGGGGTGGCGTGGCTGTGCCCTTCGGCCCCCACCTGGTGAGCCCCGCCCTGTCCCTCCACACCCAGTCAGACTGCTCCCGTCCTGCCTGCTCTCGCCATCCTGCACCCAGTTCGTTCCTCCAAGCTTGTCCTTGCTCACTGGGCTGTGGGCTCTGAGGCTAGGGGCTCTGCCTGGTGTCCCGAGGCTCAGCGCCTGTGGGCCGCGTCCCTGTTGCGTGCTCAGTCTGTGCTGGGTATATGTGAGCCAGTGATGGTGAGTCCCAGAGGGGGAAGTGTGCAGAGCGCCCAGGGCCAGACGGCCTGCTTCTCCAACCCACGCAGGAGGCCCTGTCCTGCCCTGGAACAGCAGCACCCAAGGCCAGGGGTGGGAGCAGTGGGCAAGGAGGCTCCCAGGCCCGTCCACTCTGCACGTGCTGGGTGACTCTGCAGGGGTGGCAGGGGGAGGAGAGAGGCCAGGGCTTGCCTCCCTGCCCTCAGCCCGGCAGCCAGCTGTCAGGGTGGGGCTCAAAGGCAGTGGACCTGGTTCTACTTCATCCCTGGAACTTGACCTCCCAGGGGGCGAGGGAGGAAGGGAGGGGTGGGGAAGTGGAAGCAGAGTGAGGGGTGAGCCTGCCAAGCCTGAGGTCCCTGGGCTGGGAGCTCATGGGAACAGATGGTGGGGACCTCGCATGAGGCCTCCTCCCCACAGAACCCCAGCTGCCCCGGCTCCAGGGCCCAGCCCAGTCACTCCTCTGAGGAGCCCGACTGTCCCCGTGGTGCAGCCCCGCTCTGCCCGCCCCCACCCCTGCCACAGTGGTCAGAGCCGTCCCTCCTGTCAGAGCCTAGCTGTGTCACCTGGAGGTGAGCTGGGTCAGCTGACCCTCTGCAGGGAGCTGGTGCCCAGGAGACTATGCAGCTGCCTCTCGGCTTCCTCCTCCCTGGCCTGAAGGGGGAGCAAGCAGCGTGGCCCTCACCTGGGTCCCCTCCTGCAGGGCTCCTGGCACAGGGCACATCCCCAGGCAGGACATGTCCCAATGCCCAGTGAGTGCACAGCCTGGCTCCCACGGGCCCGGTGGTGAGGGAAGGCTCTGCGATCCCTCTGCCCACCGACACCACCGCCCCAATAAGGTGACCCGCCAAATATGCCCGTGTGCTGGGGGATACCCAGAAGGTCCTGGGGGTTCTCCAGGTGCAGTCCCTGCAGGAGCCCGGAACACCCTCACCACACCCCAGCAAAGTCACAGGGGACGCCGCGGTCAGCAGGATCTAAGGGCCTGGGAGTGAGATCAGCCCCTGCTCCCCACCAGCCACCTCTGCCTGGGAGCCCGGGTTTGCAGCCTGGGTCCTGCAGAGGAGCCTCTGCCTGCCAGAGGGACCGGGTCTGCAGCACCTCCAGTGGGGAGCCGGGTTCTCACCTTGGTTTCTCCAGCTCACTTGGATAAGCTAGTTTCCAGGCTATGGCATTTCCATAGAAAGACGGGCAGGAGGAGGAGGTGGAGAGGAAGAAGAGGAAGAGGAAGGAAGAAAAACAGAAAAGGGAAAGGAAAAAGGAGCTGGGCAAAGATGTACATTTGTGTTAACAATGTGCTCGTGCTCAATGCGGGGGTGCGTGTCTGGTAATCCCAGCGGCTCGGGAGGCTGAGGCAGGAGGATGGAGAGTTCAAAGCCAGCCTCAGCAACAGCGAGGTGCTAAGCAACTCAGTGAGACCCAGTCTCCAAAGAAAAAATACAGAAACTGGGGCTGGGGATGGGGCTCAGAGGCCGAGTGCCCCCGAGTGCCCCAGAGTTCAATGCCCCGCACTCCTGCCCCCAAATGTGCTTGGACCCAGAGACTGCAGTGTTGGAAATGAACGTCTCTGTGCAGGAGGGGTCTCTTGCATGATTTGTTTTATTCTTTAAACTTTTTTATTTTATTTGTTCTAAGTAGCCGTGCACGACAGTAGCATGCATCTACACATTTCGATAGGTCATCCATAGGAAGAATTTCCACATTTCCGGAGTCGGGGAGGGATGCACGAACCCGGCTCGGCCGTTGCGAGCTCCAGACCCGATGAAGTGGCCTGTTGGTAGCAGGGCTCCTCCGCATGGCCGAGGCCGACAGCCTTGATGTCAGGGACCTGGTGCCGGGAGAGGGAGCCCTGCACCCCCCACCAGCCCTCCTCTCCTCCTCAGCAGAGATGTGCAGCCGGCTCCCAGATGGAGGAGCATCAGCCCAGACCAGAGTCCACCAGTGCGGCCCCACCCCGGGACAGGGGCCCCCTGTGCCTACAGTTGTTTGCAGGAGAGGGAGGGGCGGAGCTAGAGGCCTGGAGAGCCTCCCCAAGCAAACAGCCAGACAGCCTGTGCACACACGGGCGTATAAAGGGCCCTCCCGGGCACACACTGGAGGAGTGGTCCTCAAGCACGCTGCCGTCATGGGGCCCAGAGCGCTGTGGCTGCTGCTGCTGGTCCTGGCCCTGGGGTCCTCTGGCCAGGCCGAGGAGTACATCGGCCTGGGTGAGCATCACTCTGGTCCCCTGGTGGCAGGGTAGCAGGGTGGGACCCACACCAGGGAGAGACTTGCAGGCGAGGTGCCCTCCGAGGGCTTGCGAGCCGGGAGACCCGCCCGCGTCCGCACCGTGTCTTGGAGGGATCACCTTGTCCGGCACCCACCTTTTCCTGCAGCGGCCCTACGAGAGGGTCTCACTGTCCCTGGCTCACAGTCAGGGAAACCGAAGCTCAGAGCTCAGGCCCAGGCAGCCCCCTCCCCGGCAGGGGAAAGCCCGGTGTGCACCCGGCTGGCCCTGGGGGCTGGTGCTCCTTGCACAGCCTGCTGACCCACCGACTAAGTGACGGGACAGGAGGGTCACTCCAGACCACCGCCTGGCCAACCGTCTTCCTGCCTCCACGGCTGCACAGCCCCAGAGGGATGGGGCCACCTCTGAGGGCACAGGGTGTGGCTTCACCAGGTTCCCAGCCCGGGGAGTGGGGGAGGCGGCAAAGGCAGCAGCTCCTGAGGTGTCCGCTGGGGTGCTGGTCAGCTCCCCCTCGAAGTCCGGCTCTGGAGGCAGTCAGGCTCTGGAGATGGCCAGCGGATCGCAAGGTGCAAAGCTCGGAGAAGCGCAGGAGGAAAGGCTGTGTGCTGGCGCGGGGCTCACGCTAGACCCCTTTCCCCAAGGAAAAGTCTGCCAAAGTTGCCAATGGCACCAGGGAATTTCTAGGCACAGACAGGCCTGCAGCATCTGGACACTGGATGTTGCAGCTGAAGGTGGGGGACATCAGGCCCACCCAGACGCCGTGGGGCGGGCGGGTGCAGAGTAGAAGTCAAGCAGCCAGCAGGCAGGGGGACCTTCCTGATGGGTGTGGGTCTCCCTGCACTCCCTGTTTCCAGAAGAGGGGGCAGGTGTCTGCTGCTCCAACAAGGAAGGGCAGCTCCCTCTCGGGTTCGGGAGACCCGATCCCCGCATGCCCTGTGGCTGGAGGGCACCCGGCTTCCTTACGAGGTGGAGGGAGCATGCCAAGGGGGAGCCGCCAGGGCACAGGGCAGGGTTCCCGGGTTTGGCCTTGAACAGCCCATTTCCCTTCATTCTCTGGAAAGCCCCTCCTCCCAGGGGCAGGTGGCACCCTCTCTGAGCCCGGGGAGGGGCAGGACAGGATGGGATCTTGTAAATTGAAGCCAGCGCCTGACCCCAAGCCGCGAGGGCTCTGGTGCTGACCTGCTGTCCTTTGGGCAGCGGCAAGCCAGTGTATGGTCCCAGCCAAGGACAGGGTGGACTGCGGCTACCCCCAGATCTCCAAGGAGGACTGCAACAACCGGGGCTGCTGTTTTGACTCCAGCACCCCGGGGGTGATCTGGTGCTTCAAGCCTCTGCAAGGGACAGGTAAGGCCCAGCAGGGGGACCCCAGGTGCCTGGAGACTCAGGGCCCCGTCCTTCCTGGGCCAGAGGTGGAGACATGAGGACCCCAGGAAGCCACACGTGCCTGTGCCTGTGCCTGGGCTTGGGCAGGACAGCCGGCACTCTCACTGCCCCCGTCTGTTGGTGGGGGCCTCACGTCAGGGGCCTCCTGGCCAGGGCAGCTGCTAGCCACTGGCTGGTCCCGTTTGTCCCCTTTCTGTAAAAGACAAAAGCGATGCCTTTAAAGGGTGTTCTAGGTGGAGGGATGGTGTGGTGGGACCCGCATCGACACTGTCCTCCAGAGGAAGGGGTATATGCAGGCTTGGGGCACGGCCGACTTCCACGGCCCCCCAAGCATCCAGAGTCCCTGTCATCTGTGACTTGCTCCCGGCAGCTGGTGGCCATGCCGCACCCCTCCACCCTGCCCCTGACCTCCCTGCCAGGAGGTGCCTCTCCTAGCTCCTCCCTCAGTGGAGCAGGGGTGGGGGTGGGGTGCAGGGCAGCCCCCTGGGGACTCCCATGCAAACAACAGATGGCCTGAGCTGGCTCCATCTGGCCCCACCCCATCACATCTTGGGAGTGCCTCTGCTAAGGGCCATCTGGCGTGCCCAAGGGCCAGCTCACCTTCTCGGAAGGATGGACCTGCCGGAAGCACCTTCCTGGACCAGAGCCAAAGGGGCCCGGCTCGCCCTCTGTCCTGGGTGGCGAGGAGGGAGGCTGAGCTCCAGCTGCCCCGGCCTCTGACCAAGGGTGGCATTTGCCACCCTGTGCTCAGGGCCTCCCATCCTGAGCGGAGCCGGGAAGGAGGTCTGGAGAAGGTTTGAGACCAGCCAGGGAGCTGCCCTTTGCCCCTGCTGGTTGTCCACACTCCTCTGCTGCCCTCTGGGGACTCCGCCTCTTCTTGGAGTGCTGGCCAGGGGTCCTGCAAGGGCACCCCTCACTGCTCCGTGCCTGAACACCTGGGTCCACTTGTTTCCCCTAGCGACCCCTGACGGGATAAGCAGCTGTCCTCACAGGCTGTGGGGACACTCAGCCCTTCCCTGGAGACCCTGGGGAGGCCTCAGAGAGGCGCTGCCCTTGGAGACCACCCTGCCCTTCGAACCCCAGTGAGGGGAGGGTGGAGATGGCCCTGCTCACCTTGATGACTGTGCTTTGTCCCCAGAATGCACGTTCTGAAGCTCCGCTCACGGCAGCCTGGGAGGGCACCTCCTGTGGCCGCTGGCTGGCTGAGGGGGCTGCTGGTCCCCACTTGGCCTGCTCCGGGCCAGCGTGCCAGCCGAACACTCATGTCCAGGCTCTGCTGTCCTGAAGAATAAAGCTCTCGTGCTCAGCATGGGCTCTGTCCTTGTGTTCATTTCTGCCTCCTCGTCTGGCTCCCTGCTCGGCATGCATGGTGGGCGGGCTGGGGGAGCCGTCGGGCGTCTCCCAGGACAGGTCTGCCCCAGGCCCTGGCAGGCACACAGTCCCCAGGAGCTGCCATGCCTGTGACTTCGGCCCTCAGTAGCTGCCCACATGACGGGAGGCCAAGGGACCTCCGGGTCCCTTGAGCTCTGAGAAAACCTGTCATTTGTAAGTTCAAGAAAAGCTCTGTTGCCCTTCTTGGTGAAGAGAGGAGTCCAGGACATCTTCTTACCAGAGGGTACTTTTTTAAATCCATTCTGCTCTTTTTTCCCCTCACACATGGACATGGGGTCCTGTCTCCTTCCGACGTCCTTCCCTCCCCGCTGCCCCACCCCTGGCCC